>CAAKHD010006722.1:62744-121634 GCA_901007705.1 Fistularia tabacaria
CCCAAAAATTGAAAAATTATCCCAAAAGAAAAAAAAAACTAAAAATTTTGATTAAAAAAAAGAAACAAAAGGATTTTGGTTTTTTTTAAAAAAAAAAAAAAAAAAAAAAAAAAAAAGCCTTGCTTTGGAAACTTAATATTCGGCAGAGTTTCAAAAAAGGTTCATGAATAAACACAAATAAAAACATGGATAGTGAATATGCCTGTGTGTGTATGCATGTTCAGTAGTCCTGGTCCAGGTTAAACAACAATGAGTTGTGTTGAGCCCCTGCACTCCTCAGCACCTCTCTTCTCCCTTTCTCCTTCAAAGAAACAGAGACAGAAGAGAAGAGAGTCAACCTGAGAGAGCCTAGGTGAGCCTTCTCTGAGACTATATTTTACATTTACCAAATACAAAAGACCTGTAGCATTTGCGAATTAAATTATTTATGTGGGATTTAACATAAAGTTGAATAGAACATTTCACTTGTCCGATAGACATTTGTCTGCTGATGTGAATTTTTACAAAAGGTCATGGATAACTATGTGATTGTAATTTTAGCAAAAGTTGATCCCTTCGTTTAGATTCATTTTTGTTACCAAATACTATTTGACCCATATCTAAAAATTCAAAGTAATGGTCACCACACTGCACACCTGCTATGTTTACATGGCGCTACTTTTTTGTCCACAACTGTACACAAATAAACAATTTCTATGACGTGACGGAAGAAAATGCAGACCCACACAGACATTCAGAATGCATGACTGAAAACATAACGCTGCAGGTGCAAGAAACTTGTCCTAAATGGCAGAGCTGTGTGCTTTCCTACCTGTTGGTACTGTCTAACAGCCTCCTTCTCCTGCTGGATCCGCCTAAGCTCCAGTGCGTCAGGTCGGTATCCCCCGGGAACCACATAGCTTTCGGGACGTGTGGTACTGCAGATCTCACAGCCGGGCCGCGTGGGTTTGTTTATGTAAGTGCAAGAGGGGCACGACCAACCCTAGGTAACAGATACGCACTGGCATTATTCAGGCATGCACTGTTGACCTGTAACATCACTTTCAGAAGTGCTCTTTCAAAAGGCAACACATGCACTTTGAACAAATTATTTTTCACAAACATGTTTTTCCAAGCAAGATTCATTATCAAATCTGTTGAAAGCAACACGTGAAATTAACTTTACCTGTGAGGAGGTTTTGTTTGGGCTCAGTGCTTCGTTTAGTTGAGGCATCTCAAGGTTGATGAGACCCCTGATGTCATTGACGTTTCCTCTCTCGGAGGCACCTGATAAAGAATAAAGAAGAAAAAAAAAAAAGAAGAATATATATATATATATATATATATATATATATATCAGAAAAAAAGTGACCGGAGTACATTATGAATGCAAATAAGCTTGTGCTTGAGTGAAAATTTGATTTGTGCAAGATGAATTAGACTAAATTAAAAAGATGTCCTCATGACTGAAGCTGGCTCATTTTCAGTCCTGTAGCTCACAGATTTATACAAGTAAAAGACCAACGATACTAGGTATATTTAATGTTGCTGAAATTTTAGCATGTCTTCTCTCACTGCTGCATCTGATATTTTGTATTTTACACAATGAATTATCAAAGGACTGAGTCTGTGTGCCACTAATTAAATGTCAATCATTTTAAGTGGTATAAATTCATTGTTGTTTTATTGACATGAACTTGATCTACTGCAGAGTTCTTGCAGTCGTCCACCACTGCTATTTCTCCTGTGAATATCAAAGTTATCACTGTATCACTTGAGCCATCGTCTGTGTAACTGTGATACCTACTGGTAGCAGTTGTAGCAATGGATCCATCTGCATTTGTGCCTGTCTTTCCCGAACCCCACACAACCCCCTCTGTCTCTTCACACTCTACAGACCTATGACCGTTCACTTTACGATTTAACTTGGTTCCATTTGAATTTGAATTTGATAAATTAAGAAAAAAATGCTTAAGATGTTACTATGTTTAGAATATCACATTACATATAACACTAACTGAAAAAGCATGACTAAAAATTACATCATCATCATTGATCAATATTCAAGTACCTAATAGAAAAACTGGGAAAATTTAACTAACTTCTGATCTGCATGAGCATATATAACTCCTTGTCCACTGGTTTCCTCAGCACCATTATGACTGTGCTTAACAAAAAATACAGACTAAGGCTAAGTTTGATAGAACTGACTGAGTGGGGAAGGTATTCAGACAATAAAACACTGAGGTGCTGCTAAAATCAAATATCTTTAGTGCTGAAATTGCAGCTGGCATCAGGGGAGAACCAGTCAGAGGATTTTCACAGCTCATGAAGAGGGGATCATTTTAGTACTGTAAAGCATCAGTACTGTACATTCTATTGACTGTCTCTGATCTGTCAAACCACAAAGCAGGAAATATGTAGCGGCTTAATGCAGAGAATGAAAATGGCTTTTGAATACGTAGAATTGATCGGTCCACATCTGAGAAAATCTCCTTGTCTGATAAGAAGTGCTCAAAACCAGAACAAAAATTGCAGAGCACCCAGGATTACACGTTAAAAGAGTCGCCACACTCACCAGTGCTCCCGGCGCTGAGCCTCGAGGGCAAGGTTGCATGAGGAGTCTGATCTTGAGATGCTGTGCCATTCGTCGAGTGAGGAGGAGTGAGGAGAGACAGCGGCGGTGAGGCGTGGAGAAGGGCGCTCTCCTGGTCTTGTTGGAGGACTTGGAGTGTTAAGCGAGCATGGCGGGCTGACAGGAGGTACAGGAAAGCTGTGTCACCATCCTGGCGAACACCGTACGACGCCAGAGAGCGCTGGTTAGCGCACAAACACTGGCCAATAATCCAGCGCTGCACCCGTGGGTGAAAGCCATACTCTAGAAACATCTAATGTGAAAGAGAGAATACGTTTAACCCTCCAGTATGTGAAAGGGATACGGCTGGGTAAAAAAAAATTGAGAAAGGAAGAAGTGCAACCTGCTGTTTCAGTGCCGCTGTGGTCATATGTGGAGAAACTTTAATAGTGACACAACAAGATGAGGAAGAATCTTCAACTACAACAGCCAAACTGTTTGATAAAGACACACAAGACATCATTTATAACAATATACAAAATCACTACACCTGAGCTTAATAATATTACAGTAAAGACTTAAAATGGGGTTGGAGTGAACAAAAATAGACATGAAATGTCCTTTGAAAAATCCGCCTACTTGATGTCAGCGTCTTCTGCCTCTCTGACAGAAGGCTGGATCTTCAGCGTGGCATGTTGACAGGCCAGAGTGGCGGCAAAGACGGAAGCAGCCTGCATGTCGCCTGCCTCTATGGCTCGTGTCAGCTCAATGCACGTTTGCTCTACGGATGGTTGCAAACAAACGGACACCCAAGCACACAGAAACATAGACAGGACCGCCCAAGTGAACACACAGCCAGGTGTATGCAGGGGATGTTGACATACCTGCAAACAGCCACTAGGGAGCAAATAATGATTCAATGGATAAATGGTGGAATGAACAAACACATGAATAAAATTAGGTCAGATACATTTTACATCCAAGAGACACATCATATCTAAACCAGTTGACAAGAAAACAGAATAGTAAGCTATTCAGTGCCCATACCTGTCCGCTGCAAGGCTGAGATGTTCTGAAGACTGGAAGACTGAGAATCCTTATCTTCAGGGGATACTGAAAACATGGCAGGGTATCAGACAGGTCTGAAAATACTATCTAAACAGACGTGAAAAAGATCAATAATGCATCGGATCTGAATTGAAAAAGCAACAACACTTGGATGAATGATTTAGTCAGGCCAAAGGAGAGTTTTGGATACAGTGGTAACCTCAGATGAGGAAGGGCAGATGGAGTAGAGAGCGTCCTTCTGGCGTCAGATGTCATGGTGAATCTGGCTCATTTGGTCTTAAGACTTTTAGATTTTTCTGTTTTTTTTCTGTTTTTCTGTTATTTTTCTGTTAAATCTATTGGTATCAGTCCAATATTTACAGCATTAATTGGTAGAGCTGGTTAAGCAATATGATGCTGTCAGTCATTGCTGTACAATCACCAGTGTTACTTTCATTGAAAATAAACTCAGTTGGAAAAATCCATTACTTCAAGGTTTGGAGGAAGACATGAAGATCAAGAGGTAGTTGAATTTTCTTCCATTGCATATAATTTTGTTTGACATTATGACCTCCAAATTAAGTTTGGAGCTCTGCAAGTACCAAAGGAACGTTTCATGTGGAGATTCACAGAGATTATCAATACTTTGTCTTTACATGTATATCTGAGATGTTAATAATAAAACTTGTGCTGCATTGTATATAATGCAGAAGGCAAAAAAGTTCAAACTGGCATGTCATCTCTGATATGAATGGTTTCAGAGCTACCATTCTGACTGTGCACAGACAGTCGTGCCATGCTGCAGGCTTTCTGTGGTGACAAGAGATCCACTTGTGACCCACATTCAAACGGTTATTGATAGCTTCACTTCTTGGACTACAACCGCTTTGTGAGGCAGAAGCCGGTGCTGGATTCCCTCCTGGTATAATTGTAAATAAAAACTGAGGGAAGGTAAATTAGGGGTTGTTACAAAGAACCTAAATACTGGCTAACAAATATGGTTGTCTTTTCCAAGCATTTCAAACCCAATTAACTTGGGTTTGACCCAATTAACAATGGGGAACTTATCATTGCATGGGATGTAGTGGTATATTATTGAGACCAAAAAACTATTTTTATGTTTTTTATGTTCTATCGTAATTAGGCCTTGATCATTCTACAAAATGTATTTTCCACTACCCCCTTTATTTTAGATGTGTACAAAAGGGAAAACAAAGCTATCAGTCAACACGGAGCAATCGATTGAAATTCCTGCTGAACTGAAAACACTGAGCTCGGTTACGGGAGCTGGAACCGACTGAAGCGATATTTTGCACACAAGTCTCTTTGTTCAAAGAGAGGAAACAGTTGTGTGTGTTATGTCAAGCGCAGTGTGCACAAGTTTGGTTCTTACAGGATAAATTCCACTGCTTGAGGAGACACAGAACAAGCTGTCCTCAAACACTAAATGAGAATTTCATGTATGGGGAAAACACGTCTCCAGACTGTACATATGACAATAAACACTTTGAAACTTGAATCTGTACTCTGGGTTCAAATGCTCATGTGATCTTGTTGAATAGAAATAAATAAAATAACAACTTCCCCTTTTTTGGAGGGGTAGTAGAAAAAGAAACTGAATACTCAACCGGATGGCCGACACACCTCTCTGTGCTTCTCTCAGTGATGACAACACCACAGTCGCCCACTCCTGGGCCTCCTGCTCGCAGCGAAAGTTGAAAGTGATGCGATTGTGTGGAGGCGCTACCAAACTCAGCTCGTGGCACTTCGGTGACTTCACTTCATAGTTTACAGTCCTCAGATCAAACTCAGTGATGGTCTGCAGTCGGCATGGCCAGAGTGAAAGGCGAGAAAGAGGCGAAGAATATGCATATATTTGAGAAGATGATCACGCTCGAAAGGTTAACAGGTGAGGAACAACTCATGTTGCTGGAGGAAGAGAATTCTGGTGTAAAACAACCCAGAAGCATTTACACAGCTTTAAGTTTGCAAACTGTCTAAGGAAATTAATCTGTCTTCTTGACTTTTTTTATATACTTGTATACATTTGACCCCATCAGTCTTGGATGAACATTCAGATATGCAGTGAAATGCATTTTTAACATTTTTAAAGGTCGATACTGCAATGGAAAAGTCAGTTGTTTTCAATTACGTCGGTTACGCAACACTTCCTCCATTACCGAATGCACTACCTAATAAATTTACATGACAGTGAATTTTGGTAACAACATCACAAGATCTCATCTCACTATCCATCTGGTTGTATGTTGCTCTAGTAACTTATTTATCCAAAATCCTGACACCGCTTACATTTAATTATCTCTTATTACTGATTTATTTTCAAAATTAAATAATTTTATTTATTCATGCATCTGAGATCGCACGATTTCCTCTATCAATAAAGAATTTCTAACTCTGATGTTACACTCGGGTAACATGTGCACTAAGTATACAACACCTGGCATAAAATAACCCCGTTAAAGTAAAGTTTTTAGTTATTTATTTTGTTTAAATCTGGTTTTCTTTCAAGCACGGGGATTTCCACATGAAATTAAACACGACAACGCCCCCCCCACCCCAACCCAACCTAAACTTACCACACTCGGCACAGTCCCGCTGCTCTGTTGGAGGGCCAGCCGGAATTCCCCGGATTTCCCGGGGTCCATGCTGAGCTGTAAGCGGAGTGACTCATCGCTCGCTCCCGGAAGACACAGCGGCCGAACCCCCGAGTGGCACACCGACACCCGGACCGACATGAGCACGGTGTGGCACTCGGGAGGAGCCGGTGTCCTCCCGTATGGAGCAGGGGAAGTCTCCGCCGGGAGCCCGGCGGGGCTACTCCACCCGCCTGAACTCAGCGACATCCTGCCTTCGCACTCATGTAGTAGAAGAAACACAACACTCCTGTCGTAGGGTATTCGATCTCCGCGCTGATAAGAAATATAAAAAGCGACCGAAAAAAGTGACAAGTTTCCCAAATAACCTCCGTTTTCACCCGGACTCGAAACGTCTTTCGGCCAAAGACAGAAACAGTTTCCTCCAAGGTGCTGTCAACTACACACCTCTGACGCCGAGTGAGCTTCTTCTTCCTCCTTGTGTTTATACGCACATCAGCAACAACGAGACACGGGTGTGTTTAGCGCCACCTATTGTCGAGGAGTACTTATTACATGTATCAAAACTACCTGAATACAGTACATTATATTAAAAAGACGCCCACTTTTTTTTTTTTTTTTTTTTTAACCGCACTGCAACTCAAACGACTGAAAAAAAAGTTCCGTTTATTTTCTTTGGGACTGAACATGCACGATTTTAAGTGTTTCTGCTGACAAAAAGTTCCAAGGAATTTTATAAACCATTAAGAAGTACTATCAAAACTTCTTGAGACTTTCTGAGGCTAGTTTAATTTTTAGTTTATTTTATGAATATATTGGTAGAAGGATGCTGCGGTTCTAACAGCCAGCCAGGAGGTCGAAAGTGAGACCGAAGAGAAGATTTCTGGATGTAGTGAAAGAGAACATGCAGTTAGTTGGTGTGATAGGAAAGGATAAAGAAAATAGGGTTAAATGGAGGAGGTTGATATGCTGTGGCGACCCCTGAAGGGAGTAGCCAAAGGAAAAAAATAAACGGGCGACTGATGGCTTTTCTGCTTTTTTGTAGCTTAACGTAGTGATTCATGTAATGTACTATTTTGTAATGATAGAGTTGTGCATCGAACTTCTATATCTCTGAAATTTTAGTGGAATTCAAAAATGTAATATTAATGATTTAATATATACATAGATTGTTGTCTCTTACGGTTGTCTGAATCAATTTCTTTGAGATGCAATAAAATCCAGATCATTTTTTCTCTTTTAAGGTGTCTGACTGATTTATCAGCGTAGAAAGAAAATATATAGTTTTTATTTGACAAGGAAGGTTATCTGTTTTGACTACTTCTATGTGACTGTTCATCAACATGTAGATAGGGAGTAATTCAGAAAGGGAGTTTCTCTTTAGTCACTCCAAACCTTCGTCATTTTCATTAATTCCATTAAAATCCTCAAGATGGTCCAAATCCTCTCTGTCAAAATAAACAAGATCACCATAATTTAAGATATAAAAGCTCTTTGTCTGAAGGCTTCTATCAAGGTAATTTTTGCTGAAGTTTTGACCATTTGTTGTGAATTTCTGAGCAACACTGATATCATATTAGTCAGTCATAACCAGTTGCATTTCTGACTGAAATGTAGCATTTTCCTGAAACGCATGTACACAGGTGTCATGGATTTCCATTAAGATGAAGTTATTTGACTTATCAGGGGGAGAGTATTTTGTATTTTTTTGAGGTGTTTTTATTTTTTTTATTTTCAGTGTTAATGTAATTCTCTTAGGGTCATTATTTGACTTTTTTTTAAACTTGTTTTTACGTGAGGCAATAAACATTTTAAAATATATGCTTTAAAAGTAAACTGGAGCATATTTGTGACCACAAGAGAGCAGCAAAGCATATAACATAACAAGTTAGCACATCGTGCAGCTGAAACTCAACTGAAGTCTGTTTTTTTTTCAATCATTTGATTTACATTTGATGGATGTTACATTAGCAGACATAGGCAGGGACTGAAACATTGTCTTTTATGCTGATATACATAGTCAATTTTCTTGTGATAACTCATAATTTTTACCCTTTTCCCACACCATTTATGTACAGGGTGTTCATTTGTTTATTTACTGTATAGAATAGCATTTATATATGTGTGTGTCTTTATGTGTTTATGGGGAACTTATCATTGTATGGGATGTAGTGGTATATTATTGAGACAAAAGAACAATTTTTATGTTTTTTATGATCCATTGTAAAAATGGACAAAGACATTGTGGTTGTAGTTTTATTATAAACTGCATAAATCATAACGGTATTTGTTGTAGGTCTTCATTGGTTTGAATGTTTCAAAGAGCTGTGTATAAACCAGAGATTTTGATCTATTTGTTTCTGAGACACCACAAACCATGCTTCACCTTTCTGATCCAAGTAGCTTCTTCAGAATAAGTCAGTACAATAAGAAACTTGTAACTTCTCCAGCAAGTGGATCAGTGCCTTATTCTCTGCTGTAAACAGCGGTATATGCAAGTAACTGGTAATACTTCAAATAAGTTTAACTGATTAGAGCAAATCTTAGAGGCTAGCCGGTGGGCTGGCGGGCTACCTAAACTCTGGTGGGTGATGACTTAGCTTTCAAGCTAGTGGAGCTTGATTGGGGGGTTAATAAACAATGAATAATGTGATCAATCAATCAATCAATCAATCAATCAATCAATCAATCACTCAATCAATCAATCACATGATTTGTGTGTTCTATGAATGAAATAGGTGAATGAGACCTCTGCTGTCATCGTAAAATAGTTGAGATCTATCTATCTATCTATCTATCTATCTATCTATCTATCTATCTATCTATCTATCTATCTATCTATCTATCTATCTATCTATCTATCTATCTATCTATCTATCTATCTATCTATCTATCTATCTATCTATCTATCTATCTATCTATCAATCCCTATATACATAGACATATGTACATACACGCACACACAAACACAGAAACCTATAGGACATGAATAATGAGGCAATTAGCAAAATATACTGTAGCAGGGAAGGGACCGATTTAGACCCCAGAGGGGAGATGGGTCAAGCTATTTGTCAATCTGCCAGTTAGGGTTTCTTAGTCAATACATCCTAATACATCCTTCCTTCCTGAAAAGTTGAATATCAGAGCCCGTGCAAGATATCTAATGACCGTCTTTCGCTTTAATACTTAACAAATTATTTAACATGATTTTTGCTTGTACTGTCCGGATCTCTCACAGGTCGCAGTATTTAAGCGGGTATTCTGACAGGTCGGCCCATGCTGTGACTCACCCACTGCCTCCATTCAGAGAAACACTACTGAGACGGGCGAGATGAAGCCATTCAATCAGGGGCTGATAGGACTGAGATGCTGTGATGGGTGAAGAGGAGGAGCCGGATGCTTGCATGAGGCGACATAAAGGAAAAAAACAAGAGGACATTGGTGAACCTGTATATTTTTGAGACAGATATGTATATATATATATATATATATATATATATATATATATGTCTTGGATCTGTATTGGGTCACATTACAGTTCACATGAGCTTAAATTTAGATCAAAAATTGATCAGATGGTTTGTTAAAGTCACTTTGATGAGCTTTAAATAATGTCCCAATTGGTAATGTTACATTACAGATGATTTAAATTAACACTTAACCTAAGTGTATTGCAACAATATATCCCCCAACATATTTATTCACTGTGTTTTACATCAACTGAGGACTGATTATCAAGAAGCATAAACAACATCTCATTATGTCTGAGCAGTTGTACTTTTCCCATTCCCTATTACAATGATTTATACCAGCATAACACAACCAAGACCGTTTTCTGGTCTGCGGTTACGCAAAGATAGAATTGTGCACAATAGTAGCGACAAAAGCGCTTCTTCAAATCAGTTTCTTGTGACCCGATTTCAAATTTGCCTTATTATTTTCAGTCACTTCTTTACTGATGTGTCATCATCTGGTTACTGCAGGTAAAGTCCACTAAAATATGGGACTCATAAATGTATAACACCATCTGATCTAATTCTGTTTCTTAAATAATGTTCTGTTTATTAAATAATGGTGGGTCAAACTGGTGACGGAAAACCAGTGTTACTCCAGGGTTGAGCTGTGCACATTCATGCGCATGTGAACAGATTTACTTCAGATGCTACATTTAGAACCGTTTAAACACGCAAGAACCCAACTCAGAAACTGAATTCTGATTTTCTTAACGGAAATTATTCATACTACCTGTATATTTAATCATATATGTACAAATGACATTTGCTTGGCGCACACAACTTTTAACATTAACAGCAGTATGAAAAAAAGGTCTTGTCACCACCTGTCAGCTTTATCATTTTCAAACGTGGCTGAATCAAGGCGTTGTTTTGTCAAGTATTTATGGAACCTGTGGAAGCTTTACTCTTCTTCTTTCAGTTTGAATTGACCAGGCTGTATTTCTGAACGTAAATTGTGATTTAAAATCCGGCTATTTGAACCTGATTTTCATTCCGGTAGTTACAACATGGAAATAGTCCAACGTCATTCGTTTTAAGAATGCACAGATTTTTTTTTTTTCTTTCCCCCAATTATATCCTGCTCCATTCCCTGTGATCAGACTGATTGATGAAAGGTGATCAAAAACACCCACCACTGCTCCAGGTCACAGTCTGGCAGGCCTACTTGAGGTGTTGGGTCTCCCCATGTTCACTAATTTAAAGTTGTCCACATGTCATTGACTTCCTGATGGACTGCTCTGCTGCGTGAGAGACATCAGGAAAACTCCAAAACCAAATCTCCATTTTCAAAGCGATGGCGTGGCGGGGAGGGGGTGGCGTGGGGTGGGGTGTAGGTGGTGGCGGTGGGGTTTCAAAGAGTGGGAAGAAGGGGGAAGTGATGATGCATTCAGTGGCCCGGGATCACTGAGCGTGACTGACGTCCTTGATTCATCATCCAGAAGCTCAGATATATAAGCTCAAGCACACCTGCTCAGCAATAACAACTTCAGACCTCTGCAGCTGACCGCAGCCCACTACCAAAGTTCAGGGTAAGGAGGTGACTTTTTCTACTTTGACGTGACAATTTTACCTCAACGTGTTAAAGAGAGTAATGTGATTTTAGGGCATTTGACAAATTTCGTGAGACAGACACTTGCATTATAACGCTAATTATGATTATATTAATTATATTATATTATTATTATACACGCCAATGTGTTAAATGACGGCAAAAACATCAAACCTGGGTACATTTCCTAATTTTTGTAGAAAATGTTTTTCATTTCATTCACGCCATGTTGCCCGTATGTGTATTTTGCATTTACGAATTCACCATTCACTCTTGCTCATCATGGCACTCCCATTCATGATATTGCCACAATACCATTCATAAGTTTTCATCCCATTCAGAGAAATTGTTTCTGGAGGTTGCACAGTTTCGCTCCGAGGGCTGTGACTTCTTATGAAAATGATGAAAAAAAAACTCATTGGGAAGATTTTAGCTGAGAGTGGAGTTTTCATCTCTCCTAAATTTACGTTTCTTATTCTTGTTAGTCGTAGATAATTTGTTTGTTTCATGTAAAAGTGAGAAAATGAAAAGTCTTCTCGATTCCTCTGTATTTCTAGTACGTGTGGAAAAATTGACAATGAAACTGTCTTTGACTTTAACTTTCAATTAACATTTAATGACCGAGTGTTGATTTCATGAAACGTTTTTCTTGATTTTTGAACAATATATGCAACTTTTTTTTAGACTTAATAAAACTACTCTTCATATTTGAATGTCTTATATCAACATCAAAACACCATATTCGACTCGCCTCTTCTGACCAGTAAATACATAACGATCTCACCTTGTTTAAACTCTTCATTCATTCACGGAATCGCATCCATTTGGAGCCCCTCTCTGGGACGACGCTGTTTGTTAAAAGTATCTCCGCGCTGCCGGCGCTTGCAGTGCCTTGACCGACCACCAAGCATGCTGCTCGGCAGAGGGAGCGCGGCTCTGGTCCGGCGCTGCGTCCTGACGGCTCTGGCGCTGCTCCTCCTCCTCTCCTCCAGCCTCAGCAGGGCGCACAGCACCACGGTGGAGCACGACTTACATATCGTCCACAACGTCGATAACAGAAGTAAGTTCTCGAATGCTGCACTGTGACTGTAAGGGTAAGTGAGAAGAAGAAGTTGATTTTTACGTCCTGTGTTATATCTTTTTTTTTTTTCAGTGGAGAAACATTTTTGATATTTGAAAAATAATAATACCATGACAGTAAAGGTTTTTTTTTTATTTTTCTTCCTCCACAGCAGAAAACAAACCGAATGCGAATGAGGAAACTATTGCTATTTATGACAATAAGATAAGATGATACTTTATTGATCCCCATAGGGGAAATTCGGGGAATTAATGAATGAATGAATAGTGATTAAAAGAAAATCCATCCTCATCAATTTTACTGTCAGAAAATCAGCAGGGAAAGTAGTGTATGACAAATAAATCAATACAAATTAGTGCAACCATTGTTGCTCTCAATTTTACAACTAAGTTCAACAACAACAACAACAATAATAATAGTGTACTAGAAGTAGTAGTAGTAGTAATAACAACAAAATAATAGTAATGGTAGTAATATAGCAGTCGCAATAGTAATGATAATGGTAACTGAGGTTGGAACTGCCATTTACCATTGTTATAATAATAATAATAATGATATGTCGCCTGCAAATTTTGTGCATAAATGTCAGCACTGTATGAATCTACCACTTACTGAACTGTCTGGTGTGCAGGTCCAGAGATTGATCCATTCTGGTACGTGGGTCGTGGTGTCAGACCCATCGGGCGCTTTGGGAAGAGACATATCAGTGTGGAGACTCTGGGTGGCGGGGGGATGCAGCCGGTCGTCAGGATGTTAGAGCTGCTCCTCAACAATTTCAGAAACAAGGGGAGAATTGAGAAAGCGTTGGAGAGGGAGGACGGGGATTGGATGCCATGACAATCTCCTCTCCTGCCTCTATTCCAAAAGAACACAAAACGGAGTGTCTTCATCTTTCATCTAGATAGAGCTTGCGTCCTCCCTGTCTCTCTGGGTGCATCATGAAGAATGGGTTGATGAGATATCTGGTGAATCATACTCCAAATGTACCTGTAAATATTAAACCTCAATTTATATTGATTATTAAACAAGGATGTGAACGAATCTGTTGATTTATTTCGGCCTCCACACAACAACACAGCAGACCTTATTTTTAGTTTGCAAATTTTATTCATTTCATAATACATTTTTCTCTCTTCCTGTACTGAGGTACATATAGAATCTATATTTTTTGCTCGGTAGTATTTTCCCCAAAATGTCATATGGATTGCAACAGACAATTGCACATAAAACTGAACGACTGGCCTGTGACGCAGCACAGTGGACCCCAGCTTAGTCATTCACACTGGATTTAAACGGGGAATTATATTTTTTCTGCGAACGTTTCATCACTTTCAGTTCATCGGTGGGAAAAGTAGGTTCATTTCCCATTTGAATCCAGCCTTAAAAGTCAGGACGAGTATCACAATCTCTTGCACACAACACTGAAAGATTTGTCAACTATGATTGGGCACTCACAATTATTCTATAACATATCCATCTTCTCACACTTATATATATTTACAAATTCAGATGTGAGATCGTATCTTTTTTTTACATATAAAAATACAGGACACTGATGATTGGACCCTTGTAGCTGTGCTTCTCCTGGTCATTTGTACATCAACTCAGTAAAACTTGAAACATGCTTTTTATACATCAACACCTCAAGATTGACAAAGGTACAGGATCAATGTGCAAAACCACGGATGCAGAAGGTTGCGAGGAGAGGGTCACTAATTAAAGAGGAACAGCATTCATGGAGAATATCGTCACCTGATTTCGTCCCAGACGTCCGGGAAGAAATGCAACCCTTTTTCTTAAGCTGAAGCCCTCTCTTTATATGCTTGCTGATGTAAGTGATGGCTGACATAAACAAATGATCCATAAAGGAAAGGCAGTTCTCTCAAATCTGGTGTTTAATAAATACAATGCACGAGCCTCATTAGCTGCTCCAAAAACTGCACGTTGTTACCCGTGTACCTGTAACATTTACCATCTTCTTTTCTGGCAGAATATCAGACGTCCAGGTGCAGGCATACGAGGAAAGCACCTGGATTCATGATGCCTGGGAGTGCATGATTGAGAGGACTGACTGAGAAGGGCTCCTTTAAGGAGAAAATAAAGCCTATAATTTGCAATAGTACATCTTTCAGTGATATTGCATAAAAATGTTCAGTATAAAAATAAATTGTAACAAAATCATGGTTTTATGGCATCTGTTATTCATCTCGATATTATTTTTTTCTCTATTATGTAAAGCTTTACAAGATTTTTCTGAATGAAAAATAAAGATTCCGACATGACCCAGCAAAAAGGAAAATATACATTTCGCTTAATTAAAAGGCCACCGAGTTTCAAAGTAACAGAGGAGGAAGAGGAAGAGGAGGAAAACGAGATCGGTTTGGCAATTGCTGCATAAAGGGATGGCTCATTCTTCTTTAAATCGTAAAGCTTGAGGACTAACCTGAATCTAAGATCTGTCAAGGTTTTTTTTCAGGGTCTTTGGGTCCGACATTATAATATAATCTATATTTTGGTTGATTTATCTGTATTACGCAGCTGTCACATAAGGGCTCCATTGTATGTTTTAAGATATTTATATTTCAGGTTTCAGGTTCTTTATTTCTTGGAAATGGATGCCTCTTATTAACCCGCTGTTCGAAAGTTAGATGAGAAACTCAAATTTTGTGTCGTCAATACTGGAATGGCGACATGATATGACTACATAAGTAAAGAGATGACTAGCTAATGCCAGATGAGCAAACATTTGCCAGATGAGCAAACATTTGAGTTTACGGTGCGCTTACTTAGTGGATTTGGTTAGGAGATTTACATAAATGTAATTAAACGTCGAATAGAAACGTATCACGGGATGACGTATGAAAGGGGCGACGTGGCGCAGGAGGTAGAGCGATCGTCCTTGGAACTGAACATTCCTGGTTCCTCCTATTGTTTCGTAGTGTTGTTGAGCAAGACACTGAATCCCTCACTGCTCCCCTGGTGCTGCTCGATGGCGTGCCAACTGGTTGCAAACATCATGGTTCATCCATGATGGGTCAAATGCAGAGATCGAATTTCCCCACGGGGATTAATAAAGTATAAATACTGAGCAGCTGCAGATAAAATGCAAATGGCTATTCTGATAAATAACATTTGAACAAAATAATACATCATTGGTTCATGATCTCAAAACTTGCTGTTTATCAAACTTCAGCTTTCAGAAAGCAGTTTCTCTGCTGGAAAAGTACTCTGGGTTGTGCCGG
This sequence comes from Fistularia tabacaria, assembly GCA_901007705.1. Classification (NCBI taxonomy): domain Eukaryota; kingdom Metazoa; phylum Chordata; class Actinopteri; order Syngnathiformes; family Fistulariidae; genus Fistularia; species Fistularia tabacaria. The sequence goes on from CAAKHD010006722.1 coordinate 78,348, forward strand.
GTCTGCGGTCTTCGACGTCTACCTTTGGCCCCGGCACATCTCAACTTTCCTGCTAGTTTGTCCGTGAATTTTTAAATGTTCAAAAATGTCATATATGCAGTCACGGGGTATTGCCATCTCATGGCTGTGTGTGTGACGAAATGACAAGAATGATACATTTCTCATGTTGGTTCATTCGCTGAGAGGAGTCTGAAGTATAAAACTCAGCGTCTGACTGAGACAACGAATCACAGAAGGGTTTCACATTGACATATTTCATTATTCAGTACACTAAATCACCATACTCTTGCAAACAGTTAGAAAAGGAAGTGACAGGCATTTTTTTTTTTTTTTTTTAGAACTGTACAGACTATTTTTCAGTCGGCGCGTGAGAAATGTTCGCAGATTTTAAGGCAGAGACACAGACTGTCCAGTCATCCTTCCTTGATTTAATACGTGCGGCTCCAGGAGCAGATGCATGTGGAAAATGTTGTAAGGGGGGAGGGGGGAGCAGGCCAGGTCTGATGGCAACGAGAGGAGAGAGAGAGAGAGAGAGAGGGAGGCATTTGTGAGACTTCTCACGGTGCCTGGCTTAGTGCTGCTTTGTGGGTAACACAGGGCGGGTGTTTGCTCCTGCCTGGTTCTGGAGTTTGAGGCGGACACTGGGTCAAGGCACTGGATGAGACGCCCCCCCGCCCCCCACTGTTCCCTGGGGCCGTGGGGGGGGCTCTGACGTGGCCCTGAAGGACTTGCTGTGCTGCCAACAGTCACTACGGTCGAAACATCTTCACTTGTTGCTCCGTCTCCAAGTGATCTAAAACGCAGAAAAGGACGGCAGTGACAAAATTCATCATGGATAAAGCAGTGCTTTTTGTTTTTTTTTTCATTTTTCAAACTGGGAGATGAGCTCCTGAGCCCCACATTTAGAGCATATGACGGGTTGATAAAAGGACAGACTAAGCTGGAATCAATGATATCATTACATATCTTGGTTATCAATTTTGCGCCCATTGTCTAGCTTTTTGAAGTGCTGAAAAGTAATCCTGAATCAGCGCTATTGTGTAAATGCTGGTTAAGGGAAAAAAAGGGGGGTGACAAAAGCCCCAACAGAAAAAAGACCATTCACTGACGTTAAAAGGAACAGACGCATCTTGATGGTTGATAAAACAGCCTTATCCTCTTGTAATGCATGTTTCCATCTAGTTTTAGTTAACATCTAATGGACCTTTTCAGTCACTTAGTCTCTTTCCAACAGATGCATTCACTTTGAGGTCCATTCAGAAACCAATCTCTTCTTTCTGGACAAAGCAGAAAATGTGTGGCATTGGTTAAAGGTGAATGACGGGGCTCCTTTCTATCTTAGCACCCTTGTCGCTTTTTCTCTTTCTTGCTCACAGACACTGTGTGCCGGGGGTGCTCCGGTAACGATAGTTAAGGAGAAAAAAAAACCCTGTACGTTCATATTCACTTATTTTCTGTGCAATAGGTAGTGACTTTTTGGTAGGGTGACGCCAACCTCTGCTGACTGAACGGCGCAGTGCGCTTTTCCCTATCAACAGATATCAATCATTGCAGGTGCTAAGAAGACAGTTGAGATAGAAATGTTTAGAGTGGCCTCCTGCTGATAGCGAGGGTTCAGTATTTCATTGTACTTGTCTGTCTGTTAGTTCGGTACTTCAGTTAAACAGACGCCTTTTCTAATCACTAAGATCTATCGGAATTGATCTCCTGGTCTGGTACCTTTCAGCGGAGGGGCTGGCAGCTTCCTCCTCTGATGGCGCGAAGAGTCCAGGGTTTGAGGCTGTAACGAGAGCGGCGGTAAATCAGTTCACGTGTCAGGTTATACCCGAACTGTGACGATCAGATGGGATATTTTTCAGTCGCTCGATGTTGTTGTTGACAAAGATTGTGTCAGAATGTCGGAATGTACTGTACGATTGTGGATGAGAGAACATTCAGGGTCTGCGATATACCTTTGCCTTTGGCTTGAACTTGGAGAATCGATTACAGACGGTCACGTTCAGCCCAGCTGTTTTCAGAGCAGATATCCTTGCCTCAATGTTCGATATCTCGAAAGGATAAACGGATTTCATTTCAACAAACCAAAGGGGAAGCATTCAAAGCAACATTAATTCTGAATCAATGACAACAGCATTTGGTAACAAATTAAACTTTCAAGGCTTGGATTAACGGTGCTGTCTGACCGGAAAGCAGGACGGTCCTGGTACCTGCAGTTCAGACTGCTGGACCTGAGCAGCCGCAGTGGCCACCTGGTCTTCTAGGAAAGCCAACTCTGTGTCAGTGGTACTGCTACTGATCCTGCGGGCACAGTGCTCCAAGTCCCCCAGTGCCCCCTCCAGGCCATACACGGCACCAGCAGCCAAGTACACCTGTTGGGGAAACAGAAAACCGCAAACCGACGGACTTAAGTTCCTTGCAGAGTCAGTTTGTAATAATCTATGGAATCGAAATAATCTTGCAGAACTGCAAATCTTCGCTTACATTCTCCTCCATCTTGGTGAACCTCTGGTCCAGCCTGCGGGTCTCGGAGCTGCTGGATATGGGCGAGCCGCTCATGGACTCGGACTGCGTGTAGCTCTCTCCTCCTGCTTCGCCGATCAGCTCCTCTGTTGCATTGAGAACCTTCAGCACCTCCGTGGTGATGCTGCACAGGGAGGCTGCAGAGTACTTCTGCTTTATACCAAGAACACACAAAGAGTAGAGCAGTCCGTGACATCATTTTTTTATGAATCAAATAATTTTTTTTTTTTTAAAAATCACAGAAAAGTTGCGGGTGATAAAATATCTGCTCTTAAATATGCACTCTTCAAATTATGCATAAAACAAGGGCTTAATGAAGCATGATGGCATTACATAGTAATGGAAACTATCATTAGGGAGGCAATGGGATGCAGTTAGAGGCAGTGTAATAATGAAGACGTATTAACAGTGGAATATCATTAGGCTGGGAAAAAAACTTTAAAATGAGAACAAGCAAGTTAACAAAATGTGGTTAGGCCTCCAGAGAATCTATTTTTATCAGCAGAAGAATTCATTCCAACAAGCCAGACCTTTTACCTTCAAACAGATATTTAACAATACAGCACTTTTTCTGGTATACATGACTGCCGGGTGCAAATTTGAGGAATCAGGAATTAGTTTTAAAATATAGTCTGTCTTAAAGGAGGTTGTCACAGGGCTCTGGATCTGGCTTTTTCTTATCCATGACCCTACAGCCAGAGAAGGGAGCTGACTAAAGAATTTTTTATTTTTTTTTTCCAAAACATCGCAAAGAGAGACTTCAAATTCTACTTTAAAACTATTAAACATTAAGAGTGGAGTTGGAGGATGGACTTGAATTGGTTGACCGCTGGTGTTCTCCTGCTACAATAACACTTGCAACGCTCAGGAAGTCCGTCACTAATAATCCTTTAGGGAACAGACCAGGCATGGAATGCTGCCGGCTGTTGATCAGCAGCGATTCGATCTCAGTGGAGAAAGATGGACATGTTTTCAATAATGGATTAAGTACCGGCTGGAGCTTTGATGAGTAGATGCATTGATCGTCCTCAGCCAGACAGTGTGAAAGTCATAGGGACGGCACTTTGGTGAAAGTAAAAAAAGCAAACAAAAAAACGAATGGTGAAAGATGAGGCAAAAGAATCTGTTATCTCCCTTTGAGAATGACTGTTGGGCGACATCAATAGGACGCAGATGTCTAGACGAACGCTCTGAGGTATTGACTTGCTTGCTTGATGAGGAAATGGATGCTTGTTGGGTGAGATTTTAACCCCTTGCCAGGGTCTAAACAACCAGATCGCCTCCATGCAAATGAAACGGTCCACACCACTGTGTCTAACGGTCCACAAAGTGAAATAAAAAATGCTTAACTTGAATACATGAAAAACAAAACAAAAAGTTTTCAAGATCAGTAAATCCTTCACAATACTAATCAACAGTATTCCATCCATTAACATGACCTTAATGGAATGACATCCACCAAGTTGTATTCTTTTACATCTACTTAAACCTTGATTAGTCTAATTTCATAGTTTTATTGGTTCCTGTTGTGCTTTTTAAAAAATTATTGTATCATCAATGATGATGATATCATGAAACCAACTATATGATTGTGCTTGAAACGCAATGTTTTTAAGCCAAATGAATGATCTCTCAAGCTACTATGGGTCTGAAGCGTTAACTTCCACTGTGCAGCTATGAGGCACTGAGGTCCTGCTCACGTCACAGTAGGCTAACGTCACTGCTCACGTGATGAGTCTCGGTGGTTTGAAGGGGGTTTCGAATCAGTCAGAAATAGAGCCTATACAAATGATATGAGTCGTGGATTATTCATGACCCGTGGCATCATCCCACATGCCTCAGATGTAGCACTGGGACAAGATGGGACCTTGCATTTAAAGTGCATCTGTGCGGATTATTACTGTAACCATGGCATTAAGTCTGATGAAACTGCACTAACCATCTTTCAGCCAGTTCTGAACATTGATATCAAAATGGTTTCCATTATTTTTCAATAATTTTGACCATAAGAGGCATATCTAAATAGGGATCTTTACCAGCTGTTGCAAAAACCTGGCACTGAAGTGATGCAGGGTTTAAAATAAAGCGGTATGTCCTCCAGTGTGGTGTCCTGCATAAAAATATCACTTCTGCTGCTGCTCCAAGTCATTCTGTCATTCCTGACACACACACACACATAGAAATGCAAAGGCCAGCAAAACAAAGGAAGAAGTGAAGCAAAGAGAAAAAGCACAGGATGAGGAGCAGAGAAGCGATTCTCATGAAATGGGTTTGAGGGGAAGGCGATGCTGTTGAAGAGTTGCGAAAGGTGACACATGAAGAGAATAAGAGATCGGTCTAAAGGCAGACGGACAAAACCTCTGCTGAAAATCTTAGCTCCCAACCTGGTTGTCGGACAGCACTCCCTCCTGGGAGGAAGGAGAAACAGCAGGTGAGCTTGCACTGGATCCGCTCGTCCATCCCAGCTGTTCCACCTCCTTTTCCAGATCTCTTCTGTGCTGCCTCCTACTTTGCCTATTACCCTGTCGTCTGTCACCTCTCCTCTGCTTGCTGTCGTGTACTATCTCCTCCAAACAGTCCACTCCTATTTCTATCCTCCTGTCCCGAACTCTTTCTTCTCCACTCGTTGTTGGACTCTTTATTAGTCTCTCGCGTATTATTGTCTCTTGACCGTTCACATGCTCGACCGCCTCACTACTCTTCTCTCTTTCCTTACTGCAGGCCCTGTCTCTTAATCTGCCACGTGCCCTTTGCTTTTCCTTTCCTGTTTCTTTTGGCTTTGCACTCTCTACTTGCGGGTCGCTCTCGTTCTGTGTTTGTTCGTCTGCATGCCCCTCCTCTGCAGGCGAGCTGCCGTCTTTGCTGTTGGCGCAGCTGACGAGCTCGCTAAGTCTGGAGCGCAGTTCTTCCTCCCCGGCGCCAGACCCGGGCGCCGAGCCGCTGAGCTGCAGCTCCGGGGGAGAGTTTGCCCGAGGGGTGCTCGGGGATGCGGAATTCGGGGCGATAGTGTCCAAATCTTCTGGCTCAGGTGTGATGGCATCCGATGTGAAGGAATCTGGTGCAGCCGTGGCCACTGGGGCCAAGTCAGACATGGTCTTCTCCTCGCTCAAGCCTCTCTGCAGCAGGTCATTGAGGAGAAAACCACTGTTCTCCTTGAGTAGAAAGAGAGACAGGAAAAATAAATACGCTCAACATGATTATTTAGTGTGTGAAACCACAAAATGAAGCATTTTCACGGGAGCTGTGGGCGGTTCGGATCAAATCTAAATGTGATGTTACCTGTATGAGAGGATGGATGGACTGTGAGTGGCTCTGGCCTCCAGGCCTGCTCTCTGTTGATGACTCTCTCTTGCTTCTCCTTCGCCGTCGCGATCTTCTAATCGGGTCGCTCTGCCTTTCCTCTGCCTCGCTGCTGTCGCCCATCACCTATTAAAAAACGGTGGACGGAACATTTAATTGAGTTCTGACATTAAACACACTCACGGCGTATTCCTGCTCCTGGATTCTTCAGCAGATTAGTGGTGAAAACGCTTTCACTATTTTAAAATGTACTCATTGGTAGTTCATATAAAAGAAAATGTGAGGATATCATTTACAAGAGTTTGTTCGCCCTCAAGGTTTTTGCTAAAGAATGGAAAAAATAAACATCCTTAAAAAGAAGCGTTTAATAAACTTTATCAACTTAGATTAATAGTTTAATAAATGTATAAACAGACAAAAATAGTTAGTGAACATCTTCTTTTCAATCCTAAGGTTTAGAAGTACTAAACCTAAACAAATTAACTTTACATGATCCACTTATACAGGCTAAATCACAGTCATTCTTGTACATCGATTTAATTATTCATTTAATTCAATATACTTCACATTCTTATATATCTTTATGAACAGGATGTCCATGTCATTACCTGATAGGTAGTAGCACATACTCACTGACTCATTCACTCACGCAAAATTTGAAATATTCCAATGTTTTGATAGATCACCTTGGGGTTAAAGTTCACATCTAGCGCCTCCGAGAGGTGTGGATATGAAGAGACGTTCTGGTGAAGATGTTGGTGGTAGAGAGGCTGGTGATGAGGGTGCAGGTGTGTGTCTGATGGACCTTTCTTTCTCAGCAGGTTGTGAGGTTTGCGGGGACACACTGAGAGTGCAGAGGACGGCTCTGAGTCTGAATTGAGAGTCTCTGTGTTCGTGTACTGGCCAGAGGATGGGGAGGTGACGGGGACGTGCTGAGTGTACGTCCACTCCGGGTCGTGCTGCGAGTCCGTGTAGTAAGTCTCGTCGGAGAGTTTGCGTCTGAACTGTCGCAGAGCTGCGCCCCAGCCGCCCTCGTCGTCTTCCTCGGAGTCGGTTCCCATCTCGTCGTAGGCGGAGACAACGCCAGACTCCTTCTCCAGCACGCTGAACACCAAACTCTTCCTCTTGGTTAGTAGGCTCGGCCGAGACAGCTGGGAGCTATGCAGAGCGATCCAGTTGCCGTCGGGGCTCTGGAGGACCGAGGAAGCACCTAAATGATGTCGACCGGAGGAAAAGGTCATAATACAAGGCTTTCATCCAAAATGTCTCTGGAGCAAAGTTCAGATACCAAGCTATGAATGAAAACTGTTTAAACAATCGATTTATGCATAAACTAAAGTATTCAAATTAACATTTAAGGGTAGTTACTGGAGTTGTCCAGGCGATCCACACTCTTCCAGCTGGGCAGAGATGTCACCTTGGCGTCCCTCTTCAGGGAGGCGTACTCCTGGAAGCCCTCGCCTGCCTCGGCACCCACGTCGGCCGGACCTTTGTCAGGGGAGTCGTCGCTTGTGAGGGAGAAGGCTGACCGTGATCGCTGCAGGCACACACATAGAAATTGAACAAATAACAAAACAATGAGGGAAAATGTTCATTGAAGTGCATTTAGCACTGGTCCATGTACAGGGATATCATGCATGGATTCTGTAGTGAATAAATGGTGGCGTGGACTATGACATACACATGGGGTTAAGCCACACATATGATAATAATAATATCCCCATTTGTATAATCATAAACAAACCCAACGAGATAATCAGGTTCAGAGAGTTTCAGCCCCCGATCGACAACATTTAAAAGCGGTGGATTGTCCCTGGAGCTTCTGAGGCGCCTCTCAAAATGTGTGACACTTATGTCAAGGACAAACTTTGTTTCCTTTAAATGCAGTATCGTGACAGCAGGTTTTCCCCGCCATCACTATTTAAAACAAACCCCATGCACTTTAACATTTTCCTCAGCAGGTGGTGCTGGAAAACAACTAAATGATCAGACTTAGCATGGAGTGGCTGTTTCTGATACACTGATAAATAGAAATATTTTGCAACAGTCTTAATTCATAACCATTACATGCACTGAGGAACCGAGGGCAGCTTTTAAATGACGTTAATGTTTCAGGACAGCTCATTGTATGGCTTAGTTCAACTCTGCTTGCACTCAAACATGCGATTCCCTGCTCCTCTGTTGCCTGTGCCAGAAGAGAACCCACACCATTTGTTCAAAAAAGTGGCGCTAAGAATGCCCTTGAGGTTACGAGAAGTTTGCGACTCTTGGGGAGATTCCAAAAAACTGAAGATAATGATGAGAAATTATCTATTTTGGCTGCAATGGGCTGATACATTATTGTTATTATTGACATACACACATATGGTATACTGTATATTTCTATATTTTTCATTTAATCTCATATTTCGGCTATTTTTCTCTAATTTTACTCAAATTCACTTTGTATTTCATTATCACGAGAAAACGACATGAGAACGTGCAGATCTTACGGAAATGATCCGAGAATCAAAGCGACCGAGGAATTTGCAAGGGTTTGATCTGAAACGCGTAAAATGGCAAAAAGTTCAGAAACAGTTTAAATTTTCCAAAAAGAAAGTTACAAAAGACGTGGACAAGTTAATGTTTCTGTATATTTTGCATGGGTTATTGGTTTTGGGGCTGAGGCCTACAAAGTTTGGGGAACTAATAGAGGAGCCTGTCAATGTGCGAACGTGCTTTAAAAAAGCAAACGTCTTTTCTGTTCCCATTTTTTTTTTTTTCGTTGAATTGATGGCTTACTATAATCATTGTTTGAATTACTTCTTCAAGGGTTTGTCCTTTGCTTTGGAAAACAGGCTCATAGATACTGAGCTCCCGATGGAGATCAGTGTTCCAGCAGCCCATCTTGTGAAAGTTTATGTCTGATTGCATTGTGTCTAATTGAGTGTATTTGCTGAGAGCTAGTAAACACCACCCGTCCCGTTGCGGGCTGAGCGGTTGAGGACTTCCTGGTGTATTTCACAGCACTTTGATCTTAGCTGAGTGAAGCAGCAGGAAACACAGTGCCGAGGCCTGGGGAACGCAGCTTTGATGCCACGCTCGCACACAGGACGATGACAAATCTCCATAAGCCCCTGCTGTGAACCGCTGCCAAGTGTTTGCGTGCTGCTGCTTTATCAGAATGTGGGACTGACGTCTGTACTGTATATTTATGTGTGTCAGAGTAATATTTCTGTTTGTGGTGGACTGGTTGTACTTGTTAGAGACCTTGAAACGACACTATTCAGTCTACTTTGTGCTTCAGAATATTCCAAACGAGTGATAAAAGAGCTACTAGTCAGTAGAGGTTAGCTGACATTTAAATATGCTTTCAGAGATATGTAGGGATTATGTTTCCAGATCACAAACATTTGTTATTATTAAGATTGAAAATTGGACCACATTCAAAGTCAATGGTAGCAATGAGGTTGCCATCCACATTCACGGTACCGGCAACCAAACTGCCACGTTTTATGTTCCTATAACTATGAAATGATTGTATGATGCCGAAACTATAAACAGCCTGAAGTGTCTTAAAGTTTTCATAGTCTAACAATATTAAAATGTTATGCGGGCGGCATGGCGGTGCAGTGGGTAACGTCCCTGGTTGGATTCCTACAGAGGCCCCTTTCTGTGGGAAGTCTCCATGTTCTCCCCATGTGAGTGTGTTGGTTTCCTGTGGGTTCTTCTCCCACAGTGAGGTCATTGCATTAAGCAGGCTCATTGGAGACCCTGAATCACCCGGACATGTGAATGAGAGAGTGAACAGCTGCATGTCTCTACAGGTATATGCAGCCCAGTGATTGGCTGGTACAAGGTGAACCCCACCTATTGCCCAATGGCAGCTGGGAAAGGCTGCAGCACCCTGACTGCACTAGGACTGTTATAGATAATGAATGAATGAATGAATGAATGAATGAATGAATGAATGAATGAATGAATGAATGAATGAATGAGTATATTTTCAGGGGAGTTGGATGCAGATTGGGCACATTCTGAAATCTCTGGACACCCCAGACTTGCACCTGTGTGTCCAATTTACTTCTCAGTGTGGAGATGAACTATTTTTTTTTAATGTTATAAGATAAGACTCAAACAGCAACTCTCCTAAGAGTCCCCAATAATCCTCCAAACTAATTTTAATAATGAAAATGGAGACATTAAAATGTGCATATCACTTGGAACGACATCAAAATACAGATCATGGAGAGCTTTGCAGAATATTGATTTTCATGGAATAATATGTGGATTAAATCGGAAAAAAAAATGCGACTCAGCCTCTTGACCTCTCGCTTTCTGCACAAGAGCACAGGGCAAAGTACAGTGAGCAGAAACGGAGCAAAGTGTCACTACATAGCACATTCCTGTGTATTTCAGAATGGCAAGGAAACAACATACAGTTCACCAAAAGTACTATTATCGAAACCCCCCATACTGGAACAATAAATACTGCAGTATATGTTGTGAAATGAAGTGAGGAATGTAGGAGATGTGGAAAAACTGAACCGCACAATTGAGGAGCAAATCCATGTGGTCAGCACTTTTTCATCCACAACCTTGTTATGTGTTGACAGTCTGAAAACAAAGAAGAAACGGATGCCGAGAGGCTTTGTGGATGCCACTTACATCGGAGTCCCTCTTTGCACCCATGAAACAAAAGAGGCTTTTCACTTCAACTGTGCACTAAATCCCAACCACACTGTTTAAATCACGGCTTTTATATATTTAGCTTTGGGTGTCAGACTGACCCACAGGGAGTAGGAGCTCTTGACGGGGTCCTGTGGTCCTGAAGAAGCCTGAGCCTGCGAGGGTGAGGGCAGGGGACCGGGCTGATTCAACGACTGAGGCTGAGGCCAGACAAAGTCGTACTCTGTCTGCATTTCTGAGCGCTTCCTCCTCTGGATGATCTGAAGGAGGAAAGTGGAGTGAAGCCGAAAACGAATAACAGCCGTCGATACCAAACGGAAAATGGAAATAAAAACCCCGCAGCAGTCTTTCATTCACTAGTAATCCGGAAATATTTTTAATGTAATTCTAAAAACAATAACCATTAACACTGTGATACATTTTCACAGACAGACAGAAGCAATCATCCAAAATTATAAGAGACGATTAAAATGAAAGCAAATGTCTCGTGAATTTTAATGAATTAGTATGCACATTAATTATTTTCAAAGACTTTATGGCCTTTCCTCAAATTGCTCTGAATTATCAGTTTCAAAGGGGGAAAAGAACTCCGGTTTCATTTACATTTCTGTGCACTCACGTTATCTCTGTATTCTTACATCATGGTATTCTGTTAGAATTTCTGTCCTTGTGGAACAATTGAGGATATTTCCATTTTGCAGTGTGCGTTTAGAATTTAAATACAAGAATAAAAAACATATAATGCTTCAATGTTTGGCGAATAAAGAGAAACATGTGAAAATTAAACACGGTCAACCCACTTTTTGTACAATTGTTGTGGCGAGTTCTTCTATGAGCTCCTCTTTGTGGTCCCGCAGATATCGAGCCTCATTCTGCTTCTCCTGCTCACACACATACAAATACACACGCATACACATGCACACACATCAATATATATATATTCAGTTCAAAATGACGATTAATTACCAGGAGAGGAGCCGAGGAGACGTGTTAGCCAAAAAAAACGTGACTGCATCCCGCTGATACTGAGGCCAAGAGGGAGGCATCATAGGGAGAAGCAAGAGGGCACGACAACGAGAGCAGGGTAAGAAAGCGGATAATTAAAAGCAGCGGGAAAATGGAAGGGCATGAATGGAGGAAGAAAAAAGAAGAAGAGGAGCAAAATCACCGAGTTCCCAGTCTCACCAAGCTGTCGCTGAACTCCTCTGCTTTGGCGATGGCCTCCTCTATGGCTTCCTCAGCGACACGCAGGGCGACTGTGAGAGTCTCAGCCATACTGTGCCCTGACAAACACAAAACCATGCATGAGCATTCCTGTTTTATTACACCTGTGCAACAACATAATGAGTTAAATATATTCAACCTTTATCCTCATTCACCAGGAAGGAGACTTATCCTAGACCTTGCAAATCCAGAAAAAAAAACCAAGCGTCCCTATAGGTGTGTGCCATTTCAACACGTGAAAATATACACGATTCATGGGTGCCAGACTGCGGTTTCTTTACTGATCCTCCTCCTCCACTTTGCCAATTTTTGTTTTTATTAAGTGTGAGGCTACGCTCGCATGTAATATCGGCGTAGATGTGTTTACCACTCGCTGCACGCGTCGTCTTCTTTTAAATTCAAGTTCTGCGGCTTTGATTCCGCGCCGAGACAAGTTGCTGAAATGTTCATCCCCGACTTAATAACTGTGACCTTGGATTTGGTTGCAGCTCCAAAACAAAATGATCAGTGAGATTTACGCCCTGATATATAATCTGTGTGGAACGTTCCTTCTGCCACAACCTTGTCACAGGGTTTTCTTGAATTCCTCCAAGTTCCTTCTTGGTGGAGGAGGTCCTGCTGTTTGGGTCTCTTAGTGATCTCTGAATTTCCTTAACTTTACAATTCATTGCTTATGCCTTATAATCCAGGTTTGTAAATTGTTGTGCCTTAAGAATAGCATCATTTTGAATATGTGGTCCATCCTTGCCTGGGATAATATCATTTTATTATCTCATATCACAAATCATAAAACCCCACCGAAGCAATTTGGAATTTTGGCCATTGAGAACAAAATTTGATTTTATGTAGAACAACAAGTGTGCTGTATTTGAAAGCTGCTCAATATATGTGTAATCCTTATTACAAAGAAGCCAAATAAAAAAAAAAAGATATTGGCTGTAAGCTCCTCATTCTTTATTCGACTCAGGAGCCACGATTGTGTTTTAATTCATTTATGAATACGTTGACGGTATTTTCTCTGTACAGTGGCCCCTTAAGATAAAAATCACTCTACAAACATTTTTTAAGACACAAGGCGCGATTTAAACAAATTGTATCCTTGAAATACGAAAAAAAAATTCAAAATGCGAATACAGGAGCGGGAAAATCAAAATTTGAAATTTGTGCGGTGTGCGCCAAGCGAGCTCCCGAAGCTCAAATACCCTTCATGAAGCCGCCATCAACATAATCATCAAAAGTTTATTGTAATGTTAAGTTCATCGTAAGTGTACGTTTTTCACTCAGTGTTCCTGTTCATAGCCTCTCTTGCACCCTCGTAACCACTTGCCGCCATCTGCAGTCGTCTGTGTCTGATGTAAGGATTCATATTACAACACTATAAGTATTATGATTTTTTTTCTGATGTCCCTTACATCATTAATATCCTTCTTTTTCAGGGTTTTTCTACATTATTAATATCCTTGTTTTGTGAGTTTTCTGTTTTCTGTTATTTTAAATGGGGAAATTCATTTAAGATACAACATTTTTTTTTAAAAAGAATCAACATACGAACCCACTTCTGGAACAAATTAAATTTGTATCTTAGGGGACCACTGTATTCTGAAAATCAGAATAATGTAAGATCGTCTGATAATGCGCTATCATAATTTAAAGAGAAAATTGGTGAAATCTGAAACTGTGGCATAACCTTATCTCATTATCTTAACCATCAATTAGTTTATTTTTCTCCACGCCCGTCGCACCTGGAAAAACTCATACATTTGCTAAACTCAGATTCCATTTCACTTCTTCCAGTCAGCCGGCCTCACTCTCATTATTTCTGATGGACGTGCAAAGACCAGGTCAAGCAGGGCTGGTTTTATATGAGCATCAGCCAATAATTAGCGAGGAACAGAGATACCTCCGGTCACAAAGGTTTCATTTTTTGTGAACATAACCTACGCTGCAGCCCTTGGAAATGACAGAGAAACATGCAATTGTTCTATTTACTTTATATAGAGCAGCATATTAGGAGAGCGGCGTGTTTCTAGGCTCCGCGCTGCAACAGACATTCTGTGGCTCCGACTGGTGATTCAGCGGCATGCCTCAACTCTGATTGGTTTAGATGAAACCAGTTAAGTCCAGTAGTACTTTTTGGTCTGCTACTGTTATCCAAATCCCCTGGATATCCGAAATGAATTGAGAGAGACATGCCTAACCCCCTTCGGTGACTCGGGTCTGGCGCGACCAGGCTCGGCAGCATTCGACTCAGCATCCTAACTTTCTAAACCCCCTGTTAGCTATCCAACAAGCTCTCTGTTGAATTGCAAATTTAGTGTTTTAAATGGCACATTGCGAAAAAATTTTCCTCACATGCCAAAAACAGAGACTTTATTACTGTCTCTTTTGGCCCCAGAATTAACCACTGTAAAAGCCTTTCTTTTAAGGGGGGGGGGGGATCATTTCCAATTATTACAAAATCAAGCTGCTGACTCAGACCGGGAAAAAAAAAACACATTACAACCAAAGTCTCAACATTGGCCTCCTGTGTCTACAGAATAGATTTTAACCCTCATTCGTTGGTTTATAAAGCTCCAAATGGTCTTTGTCCTACCTATTTATCAGATCTGTACCCTCGGGGGAAACCATATCTCACGGTAGTTCAGAGATGGCGCGTTAGCATTTTCATCATTTTCTGCCAAGAGCTACCTCCTGCTACAATCTATTTTGATGAAATGTCCCATAGAAATAAAATTCAATAGAATGATAGCTCTCTTTCTGCACCATGTTATTTTTTCTCATTTTCCTCTCTTTGTTCTCCTCTCTCAAAGGAGGTTTTTATACTGGCATACTGGACTAGCTTACTGATTGGCTTTTATAAGTGTCACTAATGGATGCAGGGATCTTGATCCATGCATTTTTGACATTGTGACTCAGTTTGCAGCACTTGGATGAAAAAAGCACAGATTTTTGTGCATCTTTCTTTATTTTTGCATCTCATTATGTCCCCCTTCTCTAATGTGATCACTGACCTTTTACAGAATTAAAAAAAAAAACAATCTTTATATGCAATAGAAAGGGGATTAAATAATGACAAAAAAAATACACACAAAAAATGCAAACTTTTAGAAAAAATGGTTGAAATGAATCATCTGACATGCTTTAAAATGTCCACGAAGTTGTCTCGCACCTTCGCTCTGTTTGTAGAAGGAGTCACTGCCACAGATGCTGCCATCATTGTCGTTGCCGGTACTTCCCTCATGAGCACTGCTTTCTGGGGAAAAAACAAAACAAAACAAAACAATGTAACGCTTCAATCTGACGGCTGTAACAGAAGTACAAATACTCTCCTCATATCCGTATGATAATGTAGCATACTTTTCTCTGAACTTTCACCACATTATAAGTAGCTTACACAATGAGCATTTCCATCCCCTTTTACTCTTATCGAATGTATTCCCAGTGCAATTTTGTCATCCTGTCAGTCATATTGTATTGTTCTTTTCCATGCCTTTCTCTATTATGCCCTTGAAAAAAAAAGAGAAGGATATCTCATAATTCTATTCAACCTCTGAACAAATCAACCACGTAGCAGCTTCTTGTTGCTGCTGGTGGAGGAAGAGTCTCAAAAGGCTTCGCCGCAGCTTTACTTATTTCAAAACACGTCCAAAAAACATTGGCAGTCATAGCAGAAATAAAGCTAAATTGACATGTTTGTATTAGAATTCACTGGCAGTCCTCTTTAAAAACCTGAGGGAAGGAATGTGAGCGCAGTTAAGACGGGAAAACACAGAGAGGAGTATGACAACATCCCCCATCTTCAAAACCTCATATTCCCCTCCGTGGCCCATTAGCTCATATTAGATATCTATCCAATGGTTTCCATTTATTGTGGCCTTTTTGTCGGTCCATCTGAATTTATATGAAACTTCAGGACAAGAATGTAACTGAGGTCAATATTTGGACTCAAAAAGCTTCAAATACATTTATATCTTACACTTAAATATCCTCTGTTTGTGATTCAATAACCAGAGCAAAACAAACTAATCACAACCTCCTGCCATAAACCCGGGCTTCGCTCAAAAGCCTCTCCTGCTGACAAAACACAAACAAAGCCAAACTCCTTGAGTCCAGTCCTTGGCACGTCTCTTCACCTCAGCCAATCACCTTGTCAACAGTCGTTGCTACTGTCGGACTGGCCGCCGTATCTGGCTGAACGCGCAGTCGGTCTACTATCGTGGGTGGTTTTGTTTGAATCTACCATCAAGGACCCAAACAAGTTGGGATGTCTGCCATGGAAAACTGTAACACAGTCAGAAAACAAACAAACAAAAAAAAGATATCAAGCACTATCTTATTCTGCACCACAACACTGACTAGGGTGACAACTCCCATAAGTGTTCACACCTGAAGAAAATATAGTTCAAATAAAAGCCATTCCCTTTCACTCAGGTTTTTATATCACCAAATCCTTTAGGAGATTGACAGACGTCCAAATAAAAGAAAACGGCATTTCTCTTGTGCTCGGGTGTCAGTGTGAGTAAAAACCACACCTAGTAAGACTTCATGCAATATGAACTGCTGCTCGTAAATACTTTAGTACAGAACCTGGAGAAGAATTGCCTGCAATCATCAAACCTCATAGTCACCGAAATGTGTGGTGCTTCATTTTGAATAGTGTCTATCGTATCTCCATTTATCGTCCCAACCTCCTCGTCAAGGCATGGTGCAACAAGTCTCCGGACCATGAAACGCTCTGTCCAACCTTCACTCCTACAGTTGTCTCACCCTGATTTAAGGTGCATTCTGTTCTCGCTTGGTTAGACCTGAATTATTGTTTCTGGCAGCGTGGAGAGGGACAATGGGTGGGTAAATTACCTACAACAGCTCGGGACAATGTCAACAGAAAGGGGCTGATGTGAGAGAAAGTGAGCCACATCATAAGTGGAACTCTTTCTTTCTCTCTCTCCTTCACACATGCACGCGCGCGCACACGCACACACGCACACACGCACACACACACACACGACAAGATGTATAGCCCTTCAAAAAATTAATTACACAAAAGCTGTGGCAAAATAACTCAAACAGTCTCAGCAAATGCTGCATGCAAGCAGTCAATGTATAATAAATGAATACTGAAATTGCATTTATGCATTAGAGGTTCTATTCAGCAGCATGACCACCTTTTTATGGCGGCAATGTATTATAAAACAAATTTTAAAATTCAGACAAACAACAGTGACACCTTGGCTTATGAATATAATTCGTTCTTAGACTCTGTTAGCGAACCAAATTAATTTTCCCCATTGAAATAAATATAAACCCCATTGATTCACTCTCCAGCCCAGTTTTTTTTTTCAAATCTCGTTTACATATTCACTCCTTTAGCACATTTAGCGTATCTTAGATCTTAAGGATTGTACATGCACACCACTCTCATGTTTGGCTATTATTTCCTTCTTCAGATCTACTGTTATATGCTTAGGCTTCTTAACACCACGATCACGAGTACTTTTCACTTTCTTGGAAACCATAATGAGGACTAATTTAATGCAAAAAGCACAAAAAAAACACATTACGAGGAGAACGCAAAGACGAATGATGTAAACGATGCTAAGTTCCACGCACAACCCCTACGTCACTACGCTACAACCCCACACGGTGGAAAGCCCCAAGTTTGATTGTTTGTGTGTTGGTGCAATGAGGGCTTGTTCGCAGCTTGCTTCAAAATTTGCTTGAAACTCCGATTTGTTCATTTTGTTTGTTTTGTTTGCAGGCCGAGGTTCCGCTATACATGGTTTCTTCCGCCATTTGTTCAATGCATTCTCGTCAAAATCTTGTCACGGCAACTGGACTTGAATTTCTTCACTTGAAGACGTTTCACCCCTCATCCGTGAGGCTTCTTCAGTACAGAACTGAAGAAGCATCCTGTCTTCAAGTGAAGAAATTCAAGTCCGGTTTCCACGGCAAGAAGATTTCGACAAGAATTCACCATGACCTGGATGACCGAGAAACTCCACAAAGCTGTTCAGTGCATGTTTGCATCAAACGCACAGTTTCATCTGGTGGATCCTCTCTCCTTCCATGCCAGCTATCAATCCATGACATTTGACATACTACACACATGCACACATACGACAAGTCTGACAGAACGTGTGGCTGAACACAACAAATCGGCGCTTGTCTTATTTCAGCGGCGATACCAATGCCTTGTCATTGTACAGACTTTGGAGGACCAGCCCCTCCTCATATCCAACTTCCTTATTTCCTCTCTGAGTCCATTATCTCACCTTTGTTGCTCACTGTTTGTCACACCGGGGCTCCAGGGAGTGGAGGAGGAAATCATTCGATATTGTCATGGTAACTGCACAGATGACGGCACTGGCCTGGATGCAGGGGTGTCTAAGTAGTGCGCACGTGTGTTGCATCCTTGACTCAGCTGTGTTCTTGTGTGTGTGTGTGTGTGTGTGTGTATGTGTGTGTGAGGGGAGAATAAATTAAAAAGATGCCTCAAGAGTACTAAATTAAAAATGTTAAGTTGGCCAATATGTTCTGTCCCTTAATGACACACAAATTCATTTTGTTACTGACAACTTTAATTACTGAACAAATATGATAAGGGTATTTGTTTAAAAAAAAGTGCTGTGTTCCTGCTTGTGCTATTGCTTTTGACTCTATGTAAGAAGACCCCCCTAACTTGGACATAAGCATGAAACTGTTGTTGAAAAATGGATGAGATCGGAAATCGGGGGGTGGGGGGGTAGAGCCCATCCCAGCTGTCATTGGCCGAGAGATGGGATTCACCCTGGAACCAACTGCCGGGAAAACACGGGGCCACATAGAGAGACATACAACCGTGCAATCACCTGTACTTGGCTATTAGCATTTTAATTTGCTCACGTTAAATTTGCACAATCATTCCTGCCATCGCATGATAGTCGTCAAACAGCCAACACAACCTCAGATTATTCAGGGACTGCCTGCATGTCACTGTTTACCTCTCCATTCACACTCTTCTACTTGCACTTTTAATTAGCACATGCCAAATTTCAAAGTTAACCTTTCCCCTGCACCTTCCACTCACTGCCATTTACTGTGCTGTTACTAAGCTACCTATGACTCTTCCATGTTACTAACACCCTGTTATACTATCTGGCACTCGCTGCAGACAGCAAAGAACTTCATTGTACCGGGAAACACGTTTCCACTTGAATCCTCATTCACCATTCGGATGTCTAGACAATTAAGGGTCTCCGATGAACCTGCTGCATGCTTTTTACTGTGGGAGAAAACAGTACAACCTGGAGGAGACCTGCGCAGACACGGGGAGAACATGTAAACACCACACAGAAAGGCCCCCTTTCGGAATGGAACCGGGAACCTTTTTGTTTTGAGGCAGAAGCGCTGACCACTGTGCCACCGTCCTAGAAAATACACCAGTTGTGATGTAGTGCTAAAATATATCCTTCGGATATGAGATGAGAAAACTTCTCATGTCCCGCCAAAGGTATGTGTTGGACAGCAAACTGGAGCGCAGACATGGTTGCTCACTTTGGATTTTGTTTTCCACCCGTAGAGGTTATCTTTTCCCGTTTGTGACCTACTCTTTGTCCTTAGGGCAAAAGTGGAAGGGGTGGGAGGTGACTTTATTGGCTGCTGGGGATGGCATCTGTAATCGATATCTGTGCTAACACATAGGGGGAGGATAAAAAAATAGAGGTCTCATTTAATTTCCGTCAAAGAGTAGCCTTACAGACATGTTAGTGCTACAGTCACTTTAGTCACAGTGGTAATATGATAAGTTAATACAAAAGTGTCACAATTTTTGTGCAAGTTTTTTAAAGTAAATGTAAACTAGAAGGAGCATTATTTTTTTTTCCTTTTTTTTTTTCTTTTTTTGCAAAATTTCAAGTTTTCACACACAGCAAGGATATTAAGTTAAGCATTATGAAGAGCAGATAAGTGGTTGGACAAAAGGGAGGAGGGACGGTTGACAGTGGATAAATAAATGAACCAGTAAAGCTCCACTTAAAAATAACGTTCCTCAAGTGCCAACGGCAGCAGAAGGAGGAACAGAAGTCCAGACGGTTCCCTTTCAATTACAATGCGGCATCTGGCAGCCCACACCACCTCATTAACAACATCCTCTGAACAACGGCTGAGCTGACAGGATGTCTGCTTACATCACAACAAGAGGGGGGGGGGTTGAGGAAAGTAAACAAGCTTTGTACTCAGTTCATCCATCACTTTTCCTCAGGAGTTTTCCTCATCTTTTAATCTCCGTGTAAACGCAATCTGTCAAGAAACTCAAAGACAACACGATGAAGTTTGGAGACTCCCATGAGTTTATGACTAGCCATAAGGGTGATACTCATGTTCACGAAGCAAGGAATTGTCCCAAAAGCGAACGCGTCTCTTAAATAAGATGAAATTCCTTTACTTTGTCGCATTCAGTTATATATGCATCATAGCATCGGCAAAAAAAAAATGACCAATGGATTTAACCCGTCATGGATGTGTCACATTAAGGGACTCAGTGTCTTTTTCGACAACACTTGGAAAGGGTGGGAGGAGCTCGGGAATCAAACCGGGAATGTTGGGTTCCAAGATGACCACCTGAGCCCTGCCCGTGCCCAGAATTCATATAACTCGCTGTCTATTCCGCTTATCACACATTCAGGAAGAGCGACTGCGTGTTTTTTCGACTTTGGGAGGAAACAGGAGAACCGGGAACTCACACAGACACAGGGAGAACATAGAAACTCCACACAGAAAGGCCCCAGGTCGGGATTTGAACCGAGAAACTTGTTGCTGCGAAGCTGCGGTGCAAAGCGCTGCGCCACCCACGGTGATGGTAGAAAGCAAAACGATGGAAACAACTTGTTTTTACCTACACGTGATACAGTCAGTCATGTTCATCTGTATTAATTTCCTGATCCGCGTCATGGAGCTCCGGTTACAGCATCTGCCCACCTACACACACCTATGAAAGCTTGGGCTGTTTTCTCACAATCCAATTTACAGGAACTATGACGATGCGTCCGCAGAATATCTTAACAGGAAATTTGCCAAGCTGTAATATGGTCTTCCTCGATGGTGGTGATCACGAATCCGATGTAACTTAAATCATGTCCCCCTCAAATAAGTTGTGCCTTGTGTGACTCAATACGCGTGGCTGAGCTCAGACAGGCAAGCTGTGTTTTTTTGTTTCTCACTGCGGACTGATGACAAGTAATCGGACTTTCTAGGGAGCAGGAGAATTCATGCATGAACCCCAGAAGACCACACACATCAAACAGTTACCACATTAAAAATATACTTTTGCAGGTATCGACTTGTTGCAAACGAAAGGAAAATAATTCAGACAACTTTGAATGTCAGCTTCACACGGCCCGGCAAACATGATGAAGGTTAAAATTTCAGAATGCCCTTTTCATTCTGGACTCATATGTCCATGAATGCCAACAAGAAGACATTTGTCCAAACTCCATACAAACAGAGCGGGTTACATTTCATCACAGCCTCCTCAACGCCGGGGCTGTTTGCTTTTCGACAGCAGTAGCTCTGGGCTTCTGTTTAACATTCTGCCCTCCAATCCCAACAGATATATTGCACAATACTCTGAGTCACCGCTCTTTCAGCTCAAAGAACGCAAACCAGCGGATCCAAAAACGGGGCTCTGAATGCTCGAAGGGCTTCAAGGTGGAGGTTTTGTCAGTCAAGGTGACGCAGAAAATACGAAATGAATAAAAATCTCTCAGCTGCACAGATGAATGAAGGTTATTAAAAACCTTTTCTACAGCTCTTTTGGCAGAGGGAAACTGAAAGGGCCAAGTGGCTGACCGAACTATTACATTAATCAACATTTCACTGTAATTCAGTTGTCAAGTCAGACCATTCCTGCATCCCACACTCAATGCATTCAACGAATGCAATGTGAAATGGAACCAAGGGCATTAAGAATTAATTGATCTGACAAAAGTTTGGGCAGTAGAACACATTAAGCCCGAATAGTACTTTGAATGATGCAGGGATGAATAGTTGGTTGAGATTGTGATGTAGAGTAATCTCACAGAGAAACGTTTGTCGAAAACTGTTTGTTGAGTTTATACATTTTTGGTAAATCGGTGATTTGGACTTTCAGTTAACATTGGAATTGTATCTAAAAGCATCATACAGTGTTTATTTGATGCCTCCTCTCCTCCACAGGATCTCCTTGGGACACTCAGCTGACCGCGCACTGACCAGGGCCCCTTTCTGTCCAGAATTTTATCACCAGCGATTCCATTGTATCATCTACAATACCTCCCGTTTAGCAACACAGAGATTTCTCCTTAAAAGCATGTTTTTTTTTCAGCATTTGCATCCAGCTTGGAATGGTATAGAAACAAAGGGGAAAAGACAGATTTTGTTCCGTTTCGTAAAAAAACAAGATTGTCAAGTCCATCACTTCAATGGTTTCATGTAATCGTTCACTTCGAATTAATGGCAAACATAATGAAGACACACATACAAAGAAAAATATATGACCAGGATGAAAATGCGCTTGCGCCTCTGAAAAGCTCTTCATTCCCGTCTTCATCTCTATCTTATCACTAGAGAAAATGCTATGTTCGAGGAAGGTAACACATTTTGATCTTTCTAAAGTCACTGATATCTTGCTGGATAGGAGACCTCCCGCAGACATACGCGGGGATGCAACAACAAACACAAAAAGCGGGCAAAAAGTGGGACAACCGTAATCCCTCTGTTTAAAATGAAACGAGATTTCCCTGTAACGGAAATCATCTGTCTCTCTTTCAATACTTCCTAAAGGACTGAACGCATTGTGTTTCATCACAAAGTTTATGACGCTAAAGCCAGACTACAAAGGAAGAAGATGATGCAGAAAAAGATACTCGGTGCTGCAGCTATTAAATAAATGTTAGTATTATCAAGATCGCTCTTCGCAAATCATCAGATGTTATCAGCATCATGAATTTTAGAGAGATGCTGAGCCTCAGCCTATTTGGGAAATAAAAGCGACTAACAAAGAAGAAGTGATTGTGTCCTGGTTTGAACTTTTTCAAGGAATTGTTTGACATTTTGGGGAAATAAGGTCTGCTTTGTTGCTGAGATTTGGATAAGAAAATCAATGCCCCTTTCAAGTCGCGAAGTTTAACACGAAGCAACTGACAGCGGTCGGTAGCCTTAGGTTTGCATAATTCAGAAAAGAGTTTAGCCAGCTTCACGCTCTCCAAAGGAAACAAGATCAAACATATGTTATATTTCTTTGCTCCGCAGAAAAAAAAAAAAAAAACCTACATATAAAACTTACATATTGGTGGTTTGGGGGAACTTCTGTGTCATCACTTCTCGCCTGCACTCTTGATGTCTCTTGGAGTTTGTCCAGAAAAATCAGCAGGGTTTGGTTTGCTTTGAACATACACACAGCCAGGCTCTTGGACGCGTTTGCGCTTTCTAGCGCCCAGTGACTGCGAAAAATAGTCTGATATTCAATTGAAAAAGGGTACTGATCAATGTTTAAAGCCCTGACAGAGAGCGTACAAGGACGTTGGCAAACATGCTGGACCATTACTTCAAATAACAAGGCACTTGTCCTCACATGTTTTTTTTTCCCAATCGGCAAGACAAGGGTTTTTTTTTTGACGCAAGTACTGAAATCGATTAATTTTTTATATTTCTTTTTCTTACCTTCTCCTCTTCACAGTTATTAATAATAATGACAAGAATAAATATATTTATAAAGCATTCTTCATTAAAGAAGTAAGGGTAGAATGTTATGTTAACACTTCTGTATGTTAATATGTGAGCCCTAGTGGGTTGTAAATATGTATAATGAGTCATCACTCATTACTCATTTCATAGTTGACGAGTTTGACATTGAAACTAGTGCTGTCATTGTTGAAGAGAGCTTCAAAAAAGGGGACAAACAGTTTTCTAAAATAAATCGAAGATTATTACCTTGAAAATGTCCACTTCCAAACAGTTGATATGAGTAAAAAAATAAACATGCAAATACATTTGTTAATTTAAAAGCAGCTCCAACTCAGAAACACCAGACTTTACTCCCGAGAGAACCAGAGCTTTTTCATGTGACATTTTGGACATTATTGTGAAATATTATTTTTCCTTTCATTTCGGACCATGGTTTTTATGCCTCAAGACTCAAGACATATGTTGATGAGGCCTGACTTCCTCTCGATGAACTACATCGTCGGTGATTTTGCCCTAAAGTGCCAGGGTTTGTTGAAAAATATTTTAGTTTCAGAGACAATGAAAAATACACATATTTGTGGGTTTGCGAAAAACATATATTGCACATCTTACCAAGTGATGAGGCCTGATGCAGTATGATGAAGGTGAAGGTTTTCTCTGTCATGGATGCAGTTATTTTTCACTTTATTCATCATTACTTTATTAACAAACAGTAAAAAATGTAAATCTGCAAATCATTTGGATAAATTATTTTATGCACGCATAAATATTGGCTAATACCCGACTATGGTGAAATAGCCCTTTTTTTTAAAGAAGAAGAAATGTAAATGAAGTCATTGTGCTTGAAGCACATTTTCGAGTACATTACATGTACGTAGAAAAACCTTGTGAAGAGGTCTAATTTCTAGCATATTGATTAATCATTAATTAACCATATAGCTGCTAATTTTCTGTCTCACGCTGCATTAACTCTGCATTTACAGCTAAAAATATACTGCGCTTGCAATCCAAGTCAGCAGCCTACAAATGGAATGATTGATTATAAGAAATCTTGTATTGGAAAGGGATATAGGTACATCCCTCTACTCTTAACACACACCCGCACCTGTTGCATCTGGGTAACTCTTTCAGGTCAAACTAAGGTATTGTCTTTCTCCACTAAAGAAGACTGACATGAAAGTACAAACCCCTTCTTTGTTTTCTCCTCTGTTTTTTCTGAAGGTCACATCCAAAGAGGATGAATGTAAAACCCATCTCTCATGTTAACTGCCTTTTTCACACAGGTCCATAATTGATTTCACGAGACTCCTGGGTGATGAATAAAGAAATGAAACACAAAACAATAAAAGAGGGCGATGTACATTTCAAATATGGAGGAACATGTCTGGCATTCTTATAGTTGCTTTTCCATTTGCATGATGTGAGGGGACAATACTGAGGCTGGGTGAGTTTTCTGCATAAAACTAAATAATTAAAGTTCTTTTTGCTAGTGCACAGGAGACCAAGCATGATAGTGTGGCATTAGATTGTATTAAGTTCATGCAATATAAAGAAAAGCGCAGAAGTTTTCATATACATTATAATAATCTCTCACTGTGAAACAGCCTGTCCTCCAGAGCAAATAACATAAAACCGGCTTTTATTAAAATCAATATAACATCTGCCACTGCAGTTCTGTTTCACAATTTCACTTCAATCCAATATCCACTCACATGAAGGGAGCGGGCATTTCAGTGAAAGGACAGAATGAAGGAAAAAAAAGGAAAAAACAACAACAAAAAAAGAACAATATCTGAGGGACCATATTATTGCAAGCCAGGGAAACTAATGCCTCGCTATCAAACCAATTTCCATGTACTAAATGCAGCTTTAAGTGCCCCCACACTCACAAACACAACAGTTTATCATTGAGGAATGGAGGCTGCATACATAATCTGGTGGGCTCATGTGAGGTGGGTTAGTGTCTGAGTCCCATAATCCTCACTTGTCCGAGGATTATGTAAGAGAGTTGAGAATTGTCCTGAAAAACATGGAGGAAAGCAGAGTCCTGCTCGACGTGAAATAGCAAATAGGAGACTCTGAGAGGCAGAAAAGCGCAGGCTTGAATTGATTATTGTTATTTGATGAACAGCAGCAGCCACGATATGAAAAAAGATATGATTGTCCAAGGACACACGCCACCCAGAGCTGTTTATATTATTATAAGGATCATAAATGACAGCTCCTGACTAGCTGGGGAGTGAGTCTCCTTTAGTCAACAATTTAGCCCTCCTGCCTTTAGAAGGTAAAACCTGTAACCTGTAATATCAAAATCCACACCTCCGTTCCATTTATCCCCGTGTAAGATATCAGTCTTTAGTGAATAATGTGTGTGTGTGTGTGTGTGCGTGTGTGTGTTTGTTTTCAGGACCATGGTGGTAAAGTAGCATTATTTTTGACATCACAAACATTTATGAATCACTCCCATATTCCGCAGACACAAAAGTGATGCAGGGACCTCAGACCCCCCCGGGCCCCGACACACTGACAACGGAACTGATAGTTACGTTGGAGACACCTTTATGCTGCATTTATACTTGTTTAATTCATGTTCTTTTTTGCATATTCATGTAATCTGGAGTTTTTTTTACGAGTGCGCTATTTTACTCCCACTTTTACGGAGATATCTGCAGGCGAGCGGATATGGACATTTTTATTGTCTTTATGTGCAGTGTTTGGAATTCTGCCTTTTTGCAAAATGATGTCCTCAGGACGATACAGCTCTGAAGTGAAGTCAGCGGATAGGGAGTGTTCTTAGGAAACATAAGCTTCTTTTCCAACAACATATTTATGGGTCACCTATGAGCTTACTTTTTTTTGGGCATGGCAGGAAATCTGTCCATAGAAATATACATGAGAGATACAAAGATCGAAAATGAATGCCTTGCATCATGAGTTGTATGATCTGTCTCTTGCTCTTTTACCAAGGATGTCCATATACTCCAGTCCTTCCACATAAATCACTGTCAACAAACATCCCTCAGTTGTGAATTCCTAAACATTCCCCTCAACATAACCTCATGCACTCGAGTCTGACCTGATTTATCCTCCCCGCGTTCTCTTCATCCATTTAATCCCGTGTACTGGGGTTTGAAATAATGCCCTGTAGTCAGTCACGGGAACAAACCGATCATATTGCAGCCAGGGCAAAACAATGTTATCTTGAGGCGAGGAACAATGGTGGCGAAAAGCTGCCCTGCTGCTGTCCAACATGGCAACGATTCACCGAGAAGCCAAAGTGGCCCGAGCCTCTGTGGGGATTAAATGTTGGTCCATATCTGCGGGGAAATTATCACCACACTGACACAATGAGTACAAACAAGTATGCGACGGATCGAAAGCGCGGGCAACAGCGACGGTCTTTTCTGATGTGATTCTTAAATGCAATATAAACTGGATGTAATAAAAATGAAATAAACTGTAAGTGAGAGATCACAGCGGCCAATCGACAAGTGAGCAGGCCTGCACTTACACCTGATATTGAACCGAGAACCCGAAACAAAGGGGTTTCATCATTGGCCAAAATTCGAAACCAAACCAGACCGCATTGAGCGGGGTTTCACAGTGAGCGTATGGAAAAGACGATGTTACCTGGGAGATCGGAGAGCGCCCCTCTCTCGAGAATGTGCTTCCTGTACAGAGTCTTCAAAACCTTGGCACTGCCGAACCTTTTGAAGCGGCTCTTCACGTTGTTGTAATACCATTCAAGCGACTGCGTTCGCAAAATCCTACAGGGCAGAAAGACAAAGAAAAAAAGAAAGAAAGGAAAGAAAGGAAAAAAGAAAGAGATAATAGAAGAACAGAGACAGATGGACAAACTGTCAGGAATCAGATTATATTATAATGCTACCAGGACTTTTTTTTTTTTTTTTTTTTTACCAAGCCAAGACATCTGCTAGATTTGAGCGCCTGTTATAGGCAGCCTCAGAAACCCATTATTTTAACAGAACATGACAGTGTATTGACAACATGATGACAACAGGTTCCCCCTGGCTGTCAGTCCACATTGCTTCAAAGTTCAAAAGCAAACAAATATTTCTCCATCTTTTCCCTTTCCCCTTCGGCATCTCTATTGTTGTGTGTGTCAGAGCTGTATTGACCATTGCTTTAAGAAGCTTTCCCTATTTGTTTTAATTGCCAAATATTCAGACAGATCATTACATAAGCGGTAATAACGGAGTTGTTATAAAAAGCTCTCTTTAAAAAAATAAAAAAAACAGCACTCCCCTTGCACCAGCACTGCGACGGATTGCATGACACATTGCCAACTGTGTATTTAATCTTGCAGTCCCACCCGATCTCCCCCTTTTGGTTTTTACATACGAGTGATTCCAACATGAATAACAATGTTGGGAAGATGTTATTGTCGAATGACTTTGTCTCTGTCATGCTCCTGCAACAGTATATATTTTACAAGGACATCAAATTCACGACTGGATAGTCCCCAATTTGAATACTAGCCTTAAAGTCCAGCTTTTAAGGAAACTAAAGAATATTTTCAAAGCATTGAGAATACTTGTGTGGTGCACACATGAATTGGTGAGCGCGAGGCCGAGACCCACAATCAGTCCCTTTCACTGGCCCAATATTGGAAACATTGAATATTACCCGCTGCATCATTTAGCCTGAGATCCACCGGGGCTCAGAGAAGTCCTCGGTGGATCGTTGTTCCAGTGGCTTCCCATCCAACTCCTCAAATAGCATGAATTACAGATTGAGCAGAGAACTGGAGTCCTCATAGTACATGAGGGAGTATTTTAGTGTGTGAGTTGTTGATGCCTCTCCTAAATGAAGGCTGTTCAAGAAGATGGAGAAAATAGTCCTGCTATTAAAGGGATTCAGAGTACCCCTGAGGCTGTGTGGGCTACCCTCCCCCAACGCTATCCTCTTTTCCAGTGGATTTATTATCCTCTACCTCTATCGCCTGGGCTGCTCAATAAGCCAAGTCTTCTTAATTTCATGCCAAGGGTCAACCTCTAAGGGTCAACCTCTAATGGTAGCAGACGAAGTCCAGTGAGGAGACCAGTCTCCCTTCATCTACCTGTGGGCTCAAGGTAAAAGGATTCTGGAGAACAGCAGTGAGATGTCTTTACACACATCAGAAATGCAAATGGCGTTGATGCTTGGTGACCGAGGGAATGGGGACATACATACTCATAGTCAATATGAAGAAACACGGATTGCAAATGTAACCATTATTCAACGACTCTTATACCCTTCATGCTAGTTTGACACATGAAAATGTAGGAAAATGCAAACAAAAACTTTCTTTTTTTTTTTTCTTTTTAATTGGCCGAGACGACCTGGAGAGGCATCTCAATGAATGAAGCATGCCATTGGTTCCAGTGATATGATCTTAAAAAAGAGATGAAGTCTACTCCATTTGCGGCCTCAAATAAACATGGCATAATTCGTTCATCATTATCTATATTGATTATTCTGCACACAGGGTCGCGGGAGTGCTGGAGCCTATCTAAACTGTAATTGGTCGCAAGTCGATCGAAAGGCTACAAGTGGAGACAAACATCCATTTCCTCTCTCAGTCACAATTTTCTCCAGTGAACTGGGAGGAACCAGAGAACATTGAGGAAACCAAGCCAGACATGGACAGAATTAAACCAGGAACCCTCATGCAGTGAGGCGGAAGCGCCACCCTCTGCGCCATCGCGCAGCCGCATTGCACAACGAGGATGGGAAATACCATCCAAAAAATCAACAAGCTGGAAGGATTCCTAAGGAGTCAGAAGTCCTCTATCACCCGTACGTTGGAACCATTAGCCTTCGTCTTAACTCTGCTTCGCAGCAGCCTCTTGCCCTTCAAAAAAAAAAAATCGATTCACAAAGCTTCATAAAACATATAGGGACATACTGTATGTTGAAGTAAAAGTATGTAACTTCACAACCTCTCGTGTTAAAGGAATCTTATCGCAATAGAATTTCTGAGCCTTCGAAAAAATTGGTTCCGCTCCAACTGAAGTGGCTGGTAAAGGGCAGTAGAAAGAACGGAGGAGAGAAAAAAAAAAGGAGAATACAAACATCAAATACTTTTCTCCTCTGAATGACTCTAATGTTAATTTACTAAAATAAGACAAAAATGTGATCACAGTTCCAAGGTTAGATGACAGAGTTTGATGATACGGTGGGTATGTGGTCTTAATGAGCCACCACTGAGGGGGGTTCAAATATTCAGTGCTATCTTGTTTTCACATGCAGAAAAAGCACTTTTTTTTTTTTTTTTAACGCAAAATGTTTTCTGTGGGAAAGTAAAACGAACCTACCGGGAAACGTCCGGACCCTCAGGTCACCTGAGGCAGCAGCGCTGCCAGGATCACAGTCAAAGATGGAATGGCTTTTCATTTCTTTGCTTGCCATCTGTTGTACATGCGGGCTAAATACCTGCAGTATGCTGATTTAAATCAGGGATTTAATCTTTGCGTTCCATTAAATGAAACACGTAACATCTTTGTAATCTTCAATTTGTCATTAATTGGAACATAGACAACTTTGCTCTTCCTGACTGAAACAAAGTCTGTCTTGCCTGTCTTACTGTCCCTGGTCTTTGAAAGAAATGTGTTTCCTAAACAGTTTCCCGAAGTGTTCAACTGAGGATGATTAACAAAGTGGAACACGGGTAAGGGGATTTAATATTGATTCATCTTTGTTAGAGAATTTTGAGAAAATGACGCTCAAAATAAGAAATTAATGGCCTTCCTGCTCTATTTTTTTCCCTGTATCAATAAAAATTATTTATCCACCATGAATAATGTGATTAGTACATCTTGTAAAGAAGATTACTTGTGAGTGGATATTCATTCATTATCTATACTGCTATTCCTGCGGTGTCATACGGTGAGAGGTGGGCTTTAACCTGGACCAGCCTACCACAAGGCCCCATATAGAGACATACAACCATTCAGATGTCATATTGATACACACAACCGTTCAGGGCCTCACACTTTAGGGTCTCGTATGAATCTACGGCATGTTTTTGCACTGTTGGAGGAAGTCGGAGAACCTGGAGAAAAACCACTGTGCATAGTAATTGCATACATTCTTCTTCCGCCTTGGTTCCTTCTCAGTAGCAATAAAAAAAGGCTCCTCTGAAATGCATTCAGGGTTGGCAGGACAGGCCGAAGGACAAAGGACAAGGCCGTGGGTCAACTGCTGAAACGACTATGACATTTTCAGCAAACCTGGCAGGAACCACACCACTGTGTCAGGTTGATTTAAAACGGCGTCTGGTTTGCAGAGGGAAGAAAAACAAGTCTCTCACTGCAGGAGCAGCAGCAGCGCATAACCTTTCTAAGGAGTAGTTGGTCACCTTACCTTCGCGTTCTGATTACAATTCCCAAATGGAAAAAGAGAAAAGTAAAAAGAACAGACAACCAGATGCAAAGAAACACTTTCGGTGCAAAGAATAAGAACACTTTAAATATAGTTGAATCCCGATAAATCATACAATAAAAAGTGACATCTGAAGTGGATAAATGTACCTCCATTTGAGAAGTTTAGGGGAAAAAATGTCAGAAAAGAATAATATCACAAACCTCTTCAGCAGCTACAGCAGGTACTTTTGATTTGCATTAACCTGCAGCAACTTTTAAAAAGTCAAATTTTGTGAGGAGATCAGGTCTCCAGGCACGTTCTCCACTTACAAGCTTTTACTTTCGAGACCTCAGACTGTCTCTCTGTCTCTGGACAAAGCAACGAAAGAGGCCGACTCTCGAGGCTTCGTATGCTTCAAATTAATTGTTATTACACCTCCTGCGGTTATGGCATTTTATGCAATCTCATGGAGAATACCCTCTGGCTTCATGACCAAATGGTATATAGTCACAACAGAGTAGCACTGGTAGCACGTTTATGGACTCAAAATTCTGCTAAGATAAGATAAGATAAGATAAGATAAGATAAGATAAGATAAGATAAGATAAGATAAGATAAGATAAGATAAGATAAGATAAGATAAGATAAGATATGTATATATGTATATATGTATGTGTATGTATATATGCATATATACAGCATATATATATATATAGACAGCAGTCTTGACGGGACACAGCCCTGACTGCCTGGGGGGTATCTGTGCGACCACCACCCCATCACTCCGTCACCCACTCACACGTGTGGTGCCCATAACTACTACGGGTCACTTTGGTTCACTTACTCTATATATTCTTGCTTGTGTTTGCTATCTATGTCTGTATGTGTATGTATATATGTATATATGTATATGTGTATATTGTGTATGTTGTGTATATTGTGTATATATGTGTGTATATATTATATGTAGGAATCGGTCTGTGTATGTATATACAGTATGTATGTATATGTGTGTGGGCATGTCTGCATTTATATATGTGCGAATATGTCTTTCCTAACTCTTTTTTTTTTTTTTTTTTTCTATTTTTTTTTTTTTTTTTTGTTTTTTTTTTTTTTTTTTTTCTATTGTTGCTGCTGCAACACCCGAATTTCCCCTTTGGGGATCAATAAAGTATTGTCTTATCTTATCTAATCTTGATATATCTTATCTTAGCAGGTTTATGGACTCAAGATAAAAATAAATAAATAAATAAATCAAGTGTGAAAATTATTAATAAAATATTCAGCTAGGAAGTTACGTTCGTGATGTGAGGAAAACTTAGACGGAAAGTTCTGGCAATAACCCAGATGCCTTGATTCATTTCTGGACTCATCACACAACTTGCCAAATATCAAATCTCTGCTGCAGGACAAAAGATAATAGAACCACACTTCATTTACAAAACATTATGACCAGCAGTTCAGTAGAAGGATTCTACAAAACATTGCATTTTTTTTAGCCGGGGTTTGTGAGCTTTACTTGATGGTGTCCACAAATTTTCGCTTTACCCTTAAAAAGTTGGTAGGCAAGTGTATACTTCAAGTATCAAGTGTATACTTCTTCCTACATCTACATCTTTTTGGGGACGTTAGGAGGACGGCATGTACATGTGAAAATGTGAATTTACTAAATGATAGAACATATGTGTCATAATAATGATAATAATAATGAAAAAATCTCAATGAAAAATTAAATAAATAAAACAGTCACAATTTGGCCACTACTTGTTGAAACACACATGCAAAAAACGGATGACTTGCCCCGATCTTACCGGATCATAACGAAACAACCTGTTCTGTTTTGCTACCACTAGCCTGGCGATTGATGCACAGCATGAAAACTGAATACAGTTGTAATGTGTCAGAGTTTTAAAGAATTTTAAGTCTTGCAATTATGTTGTCTTAAAATAATAAATCAACATCCAGTAAACATGCATTATTCCTACGATTCCGCTCCTGAAGCTGATGTTCCTTCAGGTGTTAAAGATTTCGGACAGAGCGGGAATAACCTACACCATTGGAGTTCTTGGTTTTTACCTCTCATCTTCCATTACATAAAAAGGGCAGGAGCAGTGGCCTCGGTTCACCCCTGTCATGATTAATTTAACAGACAGGGAGGGATTGTGTAAGGGGCATAGGTAGCAATGCCCTCAAAATGCTGCATTATAGAATAGGCGCACAGAGAACCAGCATCATTTACTGACAACTTTACTGTTAAAACTGACCTAAGGCTGTCAGGGACCACAGAGAAACGGCAACAAATGCATGGGTATCCAAAACAGCACGACAAAATTTTCATATATGGCTTTTGCTGCGGATTGTCATCTATTGTTAAATGGTGTCTGGATGCTGGTGAGTGGTATGAAATTTATCTAAATATAAATACTGCAGTGTTTTGGATTTTCTTTTTTGCTCCCAGGCATGACCATGACTCTGAAACCCAACGATCAGCATATTCTTGCATCATTACTCATGAAGTGTGTTGTGCTTGGGGAAGGGAGGGATTTGGTGCCACATACAAAGTACTATTCATGACACATTTTACTTTATCATCTTATTTTAATAGATTTTCATGTTGTCTCTCAAAAACAAGTACTCCTTTGGGTATCTGGGTGGCTGTTGTAGGAATACACACTTTCTAGGCCAATATGATGAGTGATGTTTAATATATTCATAAAGAAGTCAATACTGATGATTTTTATGTTTTGTTTTGTTTACAATTAGTCTCCCATTTTCCCATGAAATGAAGAGGTTTTTGATATAGAATGCTTTATTTCCTGTTGTATATGAGGTAAATATGTCAAGATGCTTTTAGACAATACTCTGTACTTTTTACACCCTCAGATTTTGATTTATTTAATTTTATTTTTGCGTGTCATTGTCTGTTCATACTATGTTATGCTGCTGCTTCCAAATTATTTCCCAATCCTGGGATCAATAAAGTACATCTCATCTCATCATCTTCATTATTAAAGAATAATCAAGCCATCGTATGATTCTTTAGCTCGACTGAACAATGAACATTAAACAGAGTAATCTTGTTGAAAGACAGCCTAATTTCTGGTAACACTATGAACGTTTGAAATTAATAGTTAAATAAACGTATCTATATGCAAATCAAACACAAGCATGAAGTAGAAAAACATTATATTATTTCATTATATCATACCATCTTCGTTCAGGTAGACGTGCTCTGAGGAAAACTATCAAGACGTCCCATCAGGGTTTGTTGTCTGCGTGTGGGTGATTTTGTGTCGGAGGGTTCACTCCGACGCAGAAATGGGAGGTTTTTTTCTTTTTCAAAGCATTGAGAGCAAGCCCCTCAGCTGTGTTGTGTATTTTTTCAGAGCTGATGTATGAAGCATATGGGAAAGTGAGATAATCTGCTCTCTGCATCTGAACAGCAATCGCTCCACATGGGATTTTTGGGGCACAATAGCCTGCGGTTATACTTCACACAAGCCAGTCCTTTCTCAGTCTTGTTATTCTTTCTGGACGATGAAATATGAAGCTTCCATCATCGGACTAGTGTTAGAGAAGTCAAATTCACGATGAGACGATCTGGTTGGAGGCTACGGGAGGAAATCGCAAATTGAAGTGTCTGTCAAAATAAACACAATGCCTGTCCAGTTAATTTAATTCAAACGAGGTGGCAAATTCATATTCTTTTAGGTCACTGCTAGGTGGGAATCCTGGTTTTATCCTCTTATTGTCCACACACACCTCAGCTAGGAAATGAAAATCCACTGAAATAATAGGATTTTACAGATTACACAATGAATCCACAGGCTTTTAAAAAATATTCTTCCTTTTTGCAGAGCACAGTACGAGTCCTCATGAGACCTAGGTTTTAATAAGCTGGTCCTGCAAGTACAGGATCTAATGAGTAACCAATTGATCTATGGAAACCAATGAAGAAAATGATTCCTTTGGAACCAGTAAGAATGAGATCAAGTCATGAAATCGCTTGGAGCGGGCAAACAGGACAAATAGGAGAGTGGCAAACCAAAGCTGGAAGAAGCCTGAGTGCAAGAGCTAGAAAATGTCCTTTTGACAGGAAGCCACATACACAGTGGCACCTTGAGACTCAGCCGGAGCATGGCAGCAGCAGCGGGGGGAAACAGAGGACAGAAATAAAGGTGAGGAATGGAAAACTGGCGCAGGTATGTAGGTGTCGAGAAAAAAAGGTTACAGGAACTGATTGGCAAAATTATATCCGGGAACATTTGCTCTCTGACCAATATTAGAAGTTCTTTTCAAAGCAAGTCTGCATGGGAATGATTCCCCGATTGAAAAGTAGGAAGAGCAGGTCAAAAGATTTGGCTGCAGTAACATGTTAATGATCTTTATGAGAGTGCGCGTTTAGTCCTTTTTACTAAAGGTGACCAAAGAGCTAAAGGAACGGCTTTCACAGGGGATTCCTTCTAATGACATTTGCTGACATTTGAGCTGAAAGAGAAAGAGCGGATACAGTGACAAAAGAAGACAGAGACCACAGGAACAGAAAGCAAATGTAAAAGTTCAAACCCGCGTCCTGTCGGCTCGAAGGTGTGATGCAAAACTGCCGCGTGTTTGTTGGCTGACCTGAAGCTCAAACATTCTGATGAGTTATTTGATCGCAGGAGGACAACTTTACATTAAATTACTTCTTCACGTATCCTGACTGACACTTCTCATCCGATCTGCCCCCCCCCACCCCGCCTCGCTGAGCAAATACACGCCACGCTAATTCCAATCATAATGACCGGGTATGTTGTTGCTCTTAATCTGCATATTTACTGCAGCAGTCCGTTTTCAAGTGACTGATGCTGCTTGCTTGAAGCTGAACGATCAATTTCAGTGACCAAACAAAGTACAAAGTATGGTGGTTAATGCCAGCTGTTTACAGCGGCTTTGGGTTCAAATCACCTTTGATTCATATGTCCTTCCTGACAGGAACTGAAAACCAATCACTTGAGTGTGGATTATTGATTGAATAAGACGATTTCCATCTGAAAAACCAAAAGCACGAAGAAGCTCGTAAAAATTCACGACCGGAAATATGAACACAAACACCATCAGAACCCCAGCTATTTTATGGTGAGATTTGAATTTCAAAATCAGGAAAGAACTCAAGTGAAAATGCCTTGTCTGAAAAATACGGAAGCACAATTTGTTTTTTAAATTCAAGCCAAACTGCGTGTGTTTGTATTTTCAAAGTATTTCTCTCTCGGCATGGAGCGTAGCTTTCACTCCAGGGCCATATTCTCCAACTTCTCCATTACATATCACTGTAGTTGAGGCGGCAAAAACGGGAAAAACACAGTTAGGAAACCAACGAACGGCCGAGCGAGAGTCTTGTCGCCCTCAGTTTGTAATAATTTCCCATCAAATTAGTCGCAAAACACCAATCGAATGACTTCATCAAACAGGAACAGCTTCTCTTCTCTTCTCATTCCCTGTCAGTTTTCTGCTCTGTTCTCGGTCTACCTGCCTGTCGGCTGTCTTTCTCCCCTGATTGCTCCTTTCATGCGTCCCTCTGGGTGCACAACCCTGCAAATAGGTGTACAAATGTCTGTCATGCCGTGAGGGTAAGTGCAAAATGTGCCGCTAGAAAAAAAGGGTAAATGAACAGCATTTTTACACAAACTGTTCTACGTGCGGTTGCTACTATGAATGCCACAGTTGGAAAAGCGGATCAAACGGCCATTTTCGCTGCCAAAGGCCGGTGTTTTTCTGATGGACGCACCTGCTCAATCTTGTAAAATTATGAGGAAGTCATCTGATTTGCTCATTCACTGTTCACCGGTGTCCCATCTGCAAATTTAATTTGTGCATATGCACAGCTTGAAATTTGAACGTGTAAGAGACCCTCTGTGTGTGCAGGCGTTTGGCTGTCGACATACACAGACACAGATGCACATGCATTTCTCGTATAGAGCCTGAAACCTTGAGCAGGGTTTGATGTGCGGTCGAAGATAAAGTTCTTATTACACAAAGACACAATTTTACACAAAGAACAAACTTTATCGGTTCACATCAAATGAGCACCGGGGAACAATTAAGCATGAAGTGAGGAGTCACTGAACAAAAATAGCTGTCTGTCATAGACATAAGAAATGACTCAAAATGTGAATTTGCATACTGCCAACCCCAACACGCAAGAGTTTGCCTCAAGGCAAAGCTAAACAGCAACACGGCCACATGCAATTACAGACGGACAGCGATTGTAACCCCATGGAATCAGATCAGATGGTGAATTTTAAAGGCCAAAAATTTGAGGGTTTGCAGGTGATGGCAAATGGGCTAATAGTGTTTTTCAAGCTGTGGCCAAACAAAACTCCCATACTGGCTTCATTAAATTCTCAGCGGCTAATGCCAGTTGGAGTCCTGACACTGGACATGGCCATACTTCTATTAGAATCATATAAACTGGGAAAATCATTTTGTATTTCAGAATGAGGTCAAAGCTCATAAGCGTGGAAAGAATATGTAATCATTTCCCGGCCACGGCAACAAGCCCTTACGTGAGGGCACCAAAGACTTTTGACCCTCACTGTCCTCTACTGTTTCTGAAGTGATTTAGTTTCTATCGCTTATCCTGGTGTTGGTGGTGGTGGGGGGGGGGGGGGGGGGGGGGCGGGGGCCCGTCCGCGCTATATGGGGCAAGAGTCAGGTTTAAAGCTGGACAAAGCTCGGGGGAATCGCTTTTAGAAACGTACAACAAGCCACACTTATGGACAATTTAGATATATTTAGATGCCCATTGACCTATTGCATGGTTTTGGACTGTGGGAGGAAACAAGAGAAACAAGAGGAAACCTGTGTGTGCACGGGAAGAACATGCAAACTCAACAGAGAAAGAGCCACTGTGTCCAAACGTGGTTTCAAATCGATTTTATTTTAGGTAGTTCCTTGATTCTTTTTTCTTTACATTGTCTTGCATGTAGTATTTGGTAATTTCGATTTAATGATTGTATCTTTCTTTGGCATTGAGACCCCAGAAGTGCAGTGTCACTTGTGTTATATTTATTGTACAAATGCAGAGACCATTGCACAAACGTACAGGTTTTTTTCTTCTGCCTTTTGCAGTTATTTAAAGATATATAGCCACTTTTACAGATGTTGGAGTCACTTCTCTCTATTTTTCCCTTTATTTTCACTTTATTATTATTTTATCTTCATTCTATACATTTATAGATGTTGGTTATCTTTTTTAGGTTTCTATGCTGCCCCTTGTGGCCTCTAATGGCCCCTCGGAGACAAATAAAGTTTCTTTGATTCTGATTCTGATTACAGTCTGGTGGTCAGACTTCAATGTCACGATATGTAAAATCTTAATATACTTCTGACAGTCTCAACTAAAACTAATCCTACCATCTGCCAGTTGAAGCAAATAATTATTCAACAAATGTTACATTTAGTGAAATCACTGACCTCCCAGTACAAAGCTCCGATCAGATGAAGGGTTGGTGTTCGATTTGCAATATAGAAAGGTATTAGATAGATAAATGAATGAATGAATGAATAAAGGAAAAGCAGCCCTAGCTGTTTGGGCGCTCTGTTTTGTATAGGGTTCTTGTTGCCAAGCTTGTAATTACATTTTTGCATTTTTGAGGAGATG
The DNA here is from genome assembly GCA_901007705.1 of Fistularia tabacaria. Taxonomy (NCBI): domain Eukaryota; kingdom Metazoa; phylum Chordata; class Actinopteri; order Syngnathiformes; family Fistulariidae; genus Fistularia; species Fistularia tabacaria. Next base: position 116,767 of record CAAKHD010006722.1, read on the forward strand.
CACTCCTAGCTATGATTTAGGTTATGGTAGAAGTTATTCATATAAACAACTTTACATGGTCCCATTTCCCACCAATGCACTTCAACGCTCGGGGAAAAATAAATAGATGAGGTATATATAATCTTCTCGGTGTGTTCCGCATCAACCACGGTTCCTCCTGCAAGTTGGATGCGCCCTAAACACCCTAATGAAAGGCATCCAAGACACATCCTTAGCAGATGCCTGAACCCCTTTAGCTAACTCATTTCCATGCAAGGGCAGAGTGGCTCTCCTCCGAGCTCCCCGCAGAAGTCTAAGCTCCTCTTTCTAGCTCTCAGGCTAAGCCCCATTTCAGCAACTTTTGTCCACGGTCTCAATCTTTTGGTCACTAGCCAGCGCTGGTGGGCCACATGTCAGGCTTGGATGTTGGCTGCAAACGGTCCCTGGGCCTGCTGGAGGTCTTAACGCAACAAGGCGTACACAACCACATCATCCTGAGCAACCAGGGAGGTTATTCTGAGGTCCCCCTGCAGCACATTGTCCTTCCCTGAGTGCACTGACAGGTCCTAGGGCAGTCCCAGCAGATTTGAAGAAAGATCAGAAACTATATTCTTTACCAGAAAATCCAGAAAAGGTTATTTCATTTTCAACTCAGGGTTGTTCCTTTTAAGTTCGTCCTCGTTTGGAGGCCCCAGGACTTTGGGAACCCATGTGTTACACTGCCAGACCTCAAGCTGCTGCCTCACCAGCAAAAATGTTTACTATTTATGATTTTTCTGCTCATTGCACTCATGACATCAGTATCCCTTTTCTCTTCCTGTGCTATCTCACAGAACTAACAGCAAATGTGACCGAACCTGGGGCTGCCAGATGATGACACAGTGCACGCCCCACTCTCCCCCCTCAGTCTGGCAGACAGGCAGTGGAAGAATGATGACATGAATTATTAAATGGTGCACAAATCACAAACAAAACCCATATACACAAATACAAACAAACCAGATGCCCGCACACATTCACACAATTATCTCCTCCTTCTTATTAATCCGTTCGATCTTTATTTGGCAACGGAAACAGATGGTGATTGAAAAGGCAGTTGATCACAAAAATCCCATAAGATCACATAAAAGATCCCCCTTTATCTTCTACTTTGTCCCAAACCTTTTTATTTCCGGTTTGGTCTCATGCCCTTTTTTACTCCATCTCTGCCGGACCCTTCATTCATGTTTCACAGACTTTATTTAATAAGAGAATTTAATACTGAGCTCTGGAGTACAGGGTATCGGATTAGGCAATAATCTTACAGTTCAATCTTCAGCCAATGAGTTTTGCGGTCTTAAAAATCCTGGAAAAAGTGTGACTGATGCACAAAAAACAATTCCAACGTTAGCGGTTACTGCGTGTTGCTTCCTTCGCACACGGGGATGTAGGAATTTTAAAAATATCAAATTATGGAGTATTATTTTTGCCATCACACCTATTTCACCTCGCTTTTGAAGGTCAAGCAATATTTAAGGCACTTTTATGTGGCTGAGATCATGGGCCGCAGATGATTTAGATATTGCCCTTCGTGTTGAAATGTGTGGGGGGGAAGAATCCTCTTTTTTTGATATATATATTTGAAATAATTACGGAAAAGAGGCTTTAACAATGTGTCTTGCACAGACAGCGATTGTAGTAATCAGGCTGGACCTCATGTGAGGGAACTGTATGTTGAGGATGGGCGATGGTGTGAAGTACAAGTGAGGGTAATAGATTGCTTGTGGAGATGGATCCCATATAGATGAAATACAGCATCATCCATCAAATGGTGGCCCCTGTGACAGCCAACTTGACCCAATCATAATAATACCATGAAAGGAATTTTCCTTACTGTGAATGAAAAAAGAAAAGAAAAAAAAAAATCAGGCCATGAAACAGTTTCAGAATGCAGTTTTTCTGAGCTCCATGTATGGTTTACTTTATCCTGCCTTTTGATTATTCATCTCAGCCTCATTAGGCTTAAATAGGGGCCTAAGGCAACAACAACCTGGGGCTCAAAAAGCTCTGGTATTTGTATCAATTAAAAAAAAGAAATGTATAATAATGACAGTTTTTAAAGATCAAATGAGGTCGCAATTTGATGGGAATGTAGAAGTAACATAAAGAGTCTTAGCTTCTGACGACGGCCTGACTTGGATTGCTCAAAGAAACTTTCCATTTTTCTCTTTCATGCCAACATGAGTGAGTTCCTGCCGTTCTCTAAGTCTACCCGGGCCTGCATTGTGGTCCCGGCTTGGCAATGGAGCACTGCATTATTCATCCCAATGCTCTCATACTGAGTAATTCCAGCCATGAAGAGGAGGGAGTTTGAGAGCACCTGCTGCCCTCCCTTAAATCATTCTGATCATTATCATTGACCTCTAGGTGAGACCGGTGCACACAGTACAGAGAGAGACTCCTTCTGAGGGTGACCTCAACCTTGACAGACGTTGGGGGATGCCAACGTAGAGCTGTGTGGTTGCACTGCGGATGACTAATTGAAAAGTAAGTAATGGGCACCGAGCGTGGAGCTTGCCTTGCATCAGCTTTGCATCGACTCAGCTCACACAGATGGTGCGGGCATTCATTGCGTCGTGTTGGCATTCCTCATCTAATTCTGAACAATGAGACGTTGGTCTTGGAACTGAGAAAATGTGATATTGAAATAAATATTCCCACATATTAACCGAAGTACTTGAAAAAGCCAGCCAGTGGCTGTGGGAATGAGATGTGGGGTAATATATGCGCGTAAGGGAAATCTGATCATCCGAGGGGGACTTGGCAGGGCTGTTTGCTGTCTGCTTTCAAGCTGCATCAGAAATTACGGTCTAAGGTTAGCGGTGCACGTCTGTGCTTTAAACGACAACATCAACTTGAGGGGGAAAAGCATAAATCATCCTTAAAATCCTCAGTGAGGGAAGAGTTATTCACCCGGTTTCATCATTAATTGGATTTTAAGAGAATTTGGCTGCTGACAGGATACAGTGTGAAGACACATCAGCATAGACCACCAACATGCTGAAAGAGTATTTCAGTGTTCACCAGTCAGTCTGTGCATTGGAAATACACAGGTTCTTTTGAAATTGGGAGGATATAAAAGCTAACTGGGTACAAATTAAAAAACGTGCACTTCAGAAAACTGAAGAGATGTGATCCAGTAAGATCGACTTTTCGTACTGAGTAGAAAATCTACTTGGTAGAGATTTGCGGGGGGGAAAAAAAAGGCAGATTTATGCAGATATACCATCCTATAGCTACTGAGGACAAAACTAATTTTCCCTTTCCTTGCATTACAGTGCCGATTTTATGAGGCACTAAGTGTTACATGAACATTCTAATTAAAGACGAATATAAAAGAGATCACTACGGATAATTCCTTATGTAAAGCTGAATCATGTGCAAATTAAAAAAAAGGGAAGGGGGCAGAATATGATGATGATATAAAGCTGGGTGAAGTTTTTTGCTTTTTGCTTGGTTCGTATTTATATAAGTAGCACTTCTAGGATTCTTTATCCGTGTGTCGTGGCTTCTGCTTCTGAGGTACAAGGTGGCGATTAGAAACACTTGAAAGCTAATCTTCAAAAAGGAATTACTGAATTACTGTACGTTCCACGGGGAAACAAGCAAATGCTGAAAATGTGTGGAAAAGGAAAAGTGTCTGTTCTCGCCATGATAAAGAAGAGGGGCAAAAGTAGACACCTGTACTTTTCTCAATGTCAAGAAATATCCCCCAAACTGTCACGTTTACAGAACGCCATCACAGAAGACAACTTGACTCACAGCAGTGTGTTTGTGGTGAGTGCAGAGGTGGGGAGGAAAGGGATTAGCGAGCATGACGAGCTTACCCGAAGATGTATTATAGCCACGGAGTGCTGTATTTCTGTTTTCCTTTTCTTGTGTGTATCTTTGTCGTTAATTCTCTCTTTGTATTTGGACTCTCGCATCTGCTCATGTCTGAGCTCACACTTTGCAGCTGCGACTCTGTCCTACGTGATGGATGCGCTCTGGTTAAAGTGGTACCCAAAGCACTGATGCAACACTGTACGATATTTTAAAATCGACAAAACCCTGTACCACTAACAGGGTGATATGTGCAACAAGGCACTGTTTAACCAAGATGTGTCATCCATCTTTACTGGCATTGCTGGTAATGTCATCAGCTGCAGGCGTTTTAACCAAGCTTCTTACTGCGACAAGTGCTGCAAACATTTACATGCAACAGCTGGTTTGTCGTCACAAGGTCTTTTGGTTGAAGTTTTGTTTGTCTATATTTGACCGATATGATCGTAAAATTGTTATAAAGGCTTTTAACTTAGCCTGTGGATTCACATTTAAGAATGAAAGGCAGGTAATGGAATTCTGAAAACATATATAGAAATAATAGTACATATAAATGTGCACATGGAACCAATAAACAATGTTATACAGCTTATGAAATATAATTTATTAATTCATTATCATTGTATACACACCAATTATCCTGCAGATCTTTCTTTCAAACGTCATATAGAGACACACAAACAATTCACTCTGAACCTCCTACATGTTTCTCAACTATGTGAGGAAACCAGAAAAACTGAAGGAACCCCATGCAGACACGGGGAGAACGTGCAAACTCCCCACAGAAAGGCTCCCTGTCGGAATTGAACCAGGGACCTTCGTGCTGTGAGACAGAAACTAACCACCACATCACAATCCTGCACACAATTGATTTGTCTGTAATATAATCATCATTTCATCATGGTGATTGATACATTTTGTTTGGAGAATTACAGAAATCTACTGTCATGGTGTTTACCATCAGCACATCCACCACAGGCAAAGGGGGGGGGGGGGGCCGGTTTACGTCCAGGTTGCCCCTGTTGTGG
>CAAKHD010006722.1:143305-160389 GCA_901007705.1 Fistularia tabacaria
CACACACACACACACACACACACACACACACACACACACACACACACACACACACACACACACACACACACACACACACACACACACACACACATATCAAATCAATTTAATACTGACTTATCTAGTAATTTAACAACAGCAAAGTCCCCCCTCTGCATTATACTGCTGTCTATTTTATTGTGGAACTGCACTGCACTTTGAAGCACCAGAGTGATAACTATCAATTCCAACCGCATCCTCAAGCCAAACGTTCACAGATTTGCATTGCAAATGGGTGAATGGGGAGGAAGTTATAATCAGCGTTTTCAAGCGGAGAGAGAGAAGAACTTCATGGTGTAAAGGAACCAAAAAAAATTGTAATATAAAGACAACACACATGTTCTGGCTCAATGTGATAACAAATCAGTGTAAATGACACAAATAAACAAAACTAATAAACTTTCACATAACTGATCGCCATGCATAACGGCTTTATGATAATGCGGTCCAGTTGGCAAATCGATAAAGCTAACATACAGCAACATCGATTATGTAGATTCCAGAACATGTCAGGACAATATGAATGCGCTCCGAGGCGTTAGCAGCACTAAAAAGAGTTCTTTAAAAACTACCCATTAGGATCATAATAATAACAATAATAAATGTATTTATAAAGGGCTTTTCTTCAAAGTGTTGTACAAACCGAACTGTTGTATCTTCACACCACGGAATACATTTATAATGCCACGTAATTGGCTCACTTTGTCATCATGGTTGAAACATATAGACAAGCGTTCAGGTGAAATCCAGACTAAACGTCCGTCTCCTCCCTCCGAAACCACGGAGCAGTTATTAGTGTCGAACATGCAGGAATGAGGTGTCTTCCTGTCCTTTCCTTTCCTTTTTTTTTTCATAATCCCAAGTAGAAGTGTGTAACGAGAGGCCCCTGTGTAATCTTGCAGAAAGGTAAAATGAGGCACTCATGTTCAACCCCATAAAAAACATGCTCACACACAGAAATTCAGACTTCTGGGATTTGATCAAACAGTCGGACAGAGAGTAAGACAGACAGACAGACACAGAGACACAGAGAAAGAGAGAGAGAGAGAGAGAGAGAGAGAGCGAGCTCAAAGAGAAATCCCGTCTTTGCTCAGGTCACCTTGGCTTTCCCTGCACTGGAGTCAGAGTGAAACCGAGAGAGAGAAGAGTGGAGGAAGATTTATCATGGCTAGTCAGGTGTAGATGAGGAGGAAGTTGAAGACTGGTAGTGCATGTGAGATTGCTGCTCTAATTTCCAGCATTTTAAATCACGGCATTGCACTCTGAGTGCAAAGTCATACACATCTGTGCATTCTGGCATCCACATCACATGGTTTGGACACTCCAGCCACGTTCGCACACACTCTACTGCCACAAGCCACATAGAATAACAATGATATTGCATTCAGCTGGATCATCCATTACCGAATGGCCAGAGCTGTGAGAAATTCATTTCTCACAGCATTCAGCTCCAGAGGCAAACTGCCTCTCTGCATGAAAGCATAAATGCCTGTCAGCTTAAAGTGCAAGCCATCAGTGATGTGCAGTCAGGGGACGAAGTGCTTATAATCAGGACTGAAATTTGTTTTTGTTTTCTCTGTATAGTATGTTACTCTCTTTCCTATGAAGGTCTTTCATTACCACAATCGCAAGATGTTCTCAGGAGACGACTACAGAAAGCAGATACTGGTTTTCATGGTGCTTTGAGCTGTGAGTATATGAATTTGTGCAGATCTCAGGGGCTCAAGCTCAATTTGACTTGACTCAGGTGGTCTTGACTGCAGCTCTGGAACTAAGATGTCCATGGCCAGTCATCTCCTCAATAACTCATTTTAATGAAGTATCAAACTCCTATGACAGCAACCGACTCGCTCCATCCATTTCCCTTCATTGGCAACCTGACATTGACTCATAGGTCACTCTCAGGCTTGTGTGGCAGCCGTGCTATTCACCTGGGCTGTATCCGTGGACATTGTCAAAATGTAATAAAGTCCTAAAATGTCAGATGACATCATAAAAAACTGTAAATGTGATGGATTGCTAAAAGACTCAACGGTTTTACAATATTTGTGCAGTATATTTTAATTGGTGCCATATCAATAAGAATGATAGTCATTATTAGATTTCTAGCTGAAAGTGAGCTGTTCTAAATTTGTAAGTCTTGGTTAATGCATGAATGATGGTTTTAGGCTACAATTATATTGTTCTTATTGAAACAGAAATGATAGTTATTGCTTTAACAGGCAATAACATTATCAGTTGTGGAGCACCTACTCTTTGCTAGAGCAGCAGTAACAATGGCATTTCTCTCGATCATACACGGGCTCACACTCCATTCACGCTAATATGGCATGTCTCTAGAACACAGAGATCCAACACATATCACAGATTTGGCAGACAGTCTCTTCTTGTATGCATGCAAGGGCACGCTCACTGTTTACTTCACCAACAGTGAGTGTCAACCTTCACAACCCTAACTCTCAACTGAGCAGACAGCCTCGATGTCAGCCATTTATCTCTCCATCTGACTGCCATCAGCTGTTTCCCAACAGCCAAGAAAGCGGGGCTGAAAATGAAAAGGGTTTGTAACAAACACCGATTACAAAATGCCATGTAAACAGTTTTTCCCAGCTCCTGTTACAATTTGCAGCCACGAGCATGGCAGGGTTTATAATACTAGGCTATGGAAACATGAAGGACAACTTTTATTCTTGAACGAAGCTACTTTCACCTTCAGCCTATTTTACGTGGTTTGTAATTATCACAAACCTGAAGTCTTACGTCTGACCTAATACCCAGTGTCGTAAAACAAGGTACATCACTTTTCCTATTTATGTATGATTAACTATGTGCTCAACATCGTGTGCGATACAGTGTTTTACCCCTTCAGCAAAATTGAACAGGAAATGCTTTTGCATCCTCCACCCAGCAGGAGGCAGAAGCACACCATAACTGCCACCAACCACCATGCATAGAAAAGCTAAAGTGTTCTTTTTGGGTCAGAATCGCCTCTGAAGTTGACTTGTGTTTATCATGGGACAGCAAATCGAGGTTTGTTGGATGAACAAAATATCAAGTCCAACGGAGATTCAAGCGGAATAGAAAATAATGCTCATTGTTTAGTGATAACGCATCGTGCATCCAAGAACTCTAAGAAATTTAAATACCACACAAAGACGGGCTCCAATGCTGCATTTCAGCAAATGATGTATTTTACAGATGGTTCATCAGTAGGTTTTGTTTGTTGTCATCTTGTCATTTCTTTCATCAGGATTGACTGCGTTTGCACTTTAATTGAACTCCTGCTGGGTTCGAGTTGGATTTAGCCAAATGCCTGCTTCTTTCTTTTTGATCGGGTTCCATTTAATTTGTCCTACATCCAAGAGCTATAGCTACAATACATTAACATATTACCAAACGAAACAATTTTTTGGAACAACTGCTACAGCTAAAGCATGTGTGAATATGTTCTAAATGTTCCCATCACATACAATCAAGAGTTCTGGTAAACTGAGTATTTTATCCTTTATGCCAGAGGATCATTTGAATGACAGAGAGAGAAACAGGTCTTGACATAGCTTTCTGTCCGGTAACAGAGTTTAACTGGCAACAGAACCTTTCGCTGTTGAAGAGGAAAGTAGCATATTATTAACAGAGAAGAACTAAATTTGTACCTTCAGTCTGTACTAGATAGGTAAGGTAAAATAGGAAACTTAGTCAATCAGGGGAAACTATAAGCCCCTACTATAGCTATGTGTGTACATGTTACATGAATGAGTTTGTGATTTTCCCGGTAAAATGACAAGACAAAATGTTATTCAGTCAGAGTCTTCCAAGGCCCACCAGTTAATCCTAAAATCTATTTCTAATGTAATGTGGATCTTGGATGAGGTGATAAATACATCTTCATTAAGACGTCACGGTAAAAGGATAATGTGCGTTCTCTCACACACAAACATGTACAGTGCATGACAAATTGCTCCCTTGAGTACCTTGTAGATGTTAATGAGGATTAAGCTGATTGCCATAGAAACAAACTGAGAGACCTCAGGGCTGCTGTCGAGGGACAATATAATATTGATTTAGATACAGAAAATACACCAGAAAATTGCCTAAGAAATGGGCATATCTCTTGAAGGATGATTCTTGCTCTTAACCACAGAAATCAATGAATTTTTTGGTTTGTTTTTATGGCCTGCATCGCCAATACTGAGCTAGAATAGCCAATGTACCGTAAGAAGAGCAAGGCAAGATTTTATCTGTTCTGAAATACTAGCATAGCAATCGGTACTTTTGGCAGGGAAGCTGGTCTGGAAGATATCAAACATAAATTCAATTGTCTAAAGTTTATTGATTGTACTTATTTTATGTGAGCTATTTATGCTTGGGATTTATAGGCAGGTAAAAATGTGAAAAACTTCACTTTAACACTCAATACATGTTCCTCTTTTTAGAAAAATATTATTTGATAAGTAGAAAAAATATGTGCAACTAAGTTTGGATAATAGATTAGCCCAACTATTGTGTTGTCCATACTCAAGAAGGTCGATTGGATCAGTTGCAATTTGAGGTTCCTAGAATGGTATCACCCGCTGGTTTGTTAACCAAAATTGTATAATGAGGACTTTGACATTTTTGTGCATGAAAACATAATTTTCTGAAATATACCCTAAATACTGTCTGTTTTACTGTGAATGGAACCATATTTCCCCAAATTATGTGATGAAGAAGACTTAAAAATTGCAGGTGGAACCATCAATTCATCCACAAAATGTTTATTGAAGAAATATACCAAGCGAGATGTGGCCATTTTCTCTGCCTGGGTTACCTGCTTGCCGATTTTGGTGGACTATGATATGTGAAGCCGATAATTCAACCATCATGAAAAAAACTGTAAACAGTCAAAAAATAATGTGTTGGTTGAAATTTAATTTAGATTCAGAACTAAGACACACTAAGCTTCATATGCATGGTGCAGTTTTAAATACGTGGAAGGATTCAGAATTGTCATTTCCATCTCAGTGATAAATTCAATTGCATAGACAAGTCACTGGTCGCTGTCAATGTTCTACCGGGCTTTACACTCTGAAGTGAGTGGAATGAGTCACTTGTGTCCTCGGAGTGGCAGTGTTGACAGGTAATGAGAGGACAGCACTGCTGCCTGGAGCCACAGACAAACTGCAGCAGACATGGATCAACCATCTATCGTTGAGGGTGAGACAGCCGGGACAGGGTGAGTGTGTGATGGAAGAAAAGAAGGGGGGGGGGGTGAAAGAGTCCACCTTGGTGTTCAATGCTGTCCGCAGCACACATGGATGAGTCATAATTTGATGCGGCTGATCACGACGGAGAAATGGCATGATAATCATATACATACGTAGGCCATTTGGGTATGAGTGAGAAAGTAATATCATAATACTTTTAAAGTCCATTCCCTCGCCACTGTACAAGATCAGTCTGTCACAAACAGCACAGAAAACGTGCATTGTTTATCAGGAGGAATTTGCATGTAGTTATGATGACATGCAGAGATGAGCATCCAAGCAAAGGGGCTTAATATTGAACAAATCCTTATCCAGACATTAATCCCTATATTGAGACAAGCTTAGCTCCCTTGTAATGATACCTTGTTGGTACGAGATGTTGAATGTAATATCAAGCTGATGAGAAGACAGAGACGTGGACTCAAACAAGCATTAAATGTGGGGGAATTACAAAAATGCAATATCTGGAAAAAAAAAAACATCGTTATTGATTTAGAAGATGACGGTTATGAATGCTGTGTGAGTGTCCGCAGGCAGCACAATTTATGAAATAACTATGGTCATGTTTGTAATAATATCTTCCAAGTAATGTCTTCCTTAATCCGAAATGTAATGTAGACTAACAACATTTTTAATTCCATCCCAGCTTTTATTGTCATAATAGCGACAGGAATGGACTGTTGATGGACCTGAGGGGTAAACGGAAGGAGGTCCCTCAATGAACCCTCAATGCACTGAGTTTGTGTTTTTGCTTGTTTGTATATTTTTTGACTGTTTGTCAGTTATTCTTGCAATATTCAGATGTGCACTCCTACACAGAAACACCGTATCCCGACTGGTGACATTCCAGGGTGCTGCGCCGCTCGATGAATCATTTCTGCATCCTGCCTTAGCTATACTGGTGTCTCACATATAAAAATTCACAGGCAACCACTGGCTAAAAATCCACCACAACCCATCTCTACAGTCCCCTTTGAGCCCTCAGCAACCAGTGACATGTTTTACACTGACTGTAACAAAACTACACAGACCACCGTCTGGGACATCCCTTGTAGTCCTGATTATTAATAAACTCAGACTGGACTCACACAAAAACATATGCTATATGTTTTAAAGAAATTTAAATTTTTCCAAGAAAGTGTATGGCATGCATAATTTGCATTGCTATCATACTGTGAGCTACGATATAACACTGGGGAGTTTGTAGTAAACACCATCACTGCAGCTACCAGCAAGTACAAAACAATAAAGTATCAGCAGTTGCTTCAAACTGAGGCCATAAAATTCCGCTGTAATGTAGGGATATAATTTGAAGGGGCGACACAGACTAACACAGGTGCAAAGAGAGATAAGGAGGGGATGAGGTTAAGACGAAGGACAAAGAATGGTGTAGTCTATTAGAGGGCCTATCAAAGTGTAAAGTTATTGTCCATTTTACTTGTGCAGCACATGATCTTGTCTCGTATGCACTCGATGCTAAGGAAATACGGATTATGAAGAGCACAAATAATAAATCCCAGAATCACACTGAATATAGGAAAAGCCATCCATTCATAGAACGACCTATCAATAATATCTCAATTAGAAATGTATTCAGGAGATCACAGTTGAAACTATGAATTACGGTCATGATGTTTACAAGAGAATAATTTCTGATGCATTAACTCCAGTTCAAGAATGAAAGCTTGTTAATTGCTAATAAAAGCGAGGCCATTAACGTCACAATAAAAAAATCAGAGTCATTAATTTTGGGACACACGAAAAAAATCCCTCATTCATCTATCCATCCATTTTCTGACACCTATCTGAGGTCGGGTTACAGGGCAGCCAAGAGGGGAGACACGTGGTCTCTCCAGTGTGTCCTGGGTCTTCCCAAGGGCCTCTTCACTGTGGTAAGTGCCAGGAACACCTCACCAGAAGGGCCGTCCGGGAGGCATCCTGACCAGATGCCACCTCATCTGGCTCCTCTCGGTGCGGAAGAGCAGTGACTCCACTCTCAGCCCCTCCCGGATGACGAACCTCTCACCCTATCTCGAAGGGAAAAGCCAGACATCCTGCCGAGGAGACTCATTTCGTCCGCCTGTATCCGTGTTCTCATTCTTTCAGTCAGTAGCCACAGTTCGTGACCATAGGTGAGGGGAGGACTGTAGCTTGAGGGAAAAAAAAAAAAAAAACAGTTGTTTTTCTCTTTTCTCCCTAAGGGAGTGTCCTGAATCCTAATTTATGAAAATGACTTGGCCTAAAGGTTCAGACAGAAATGATTCAAACCTTAAATGATTAAAAGAGACAAAAATTGAACAGTTTCCTTGTGGAATGTTTATAATTTTCCCCTGCGTATGTGTCCATTCTATCTTTTAACTGCTTAATTTTGTTTGATTTTAAAACTATTACAACAAATGAAAAAAACATCTGTTATTTTCTAATAAGAGGGTTTCCAAAACAGAGGAGAGATCACCTCCAGGAAATGAGTAGCATTTGCAGCATATGCAGTGCTGCAGCATTCACAGAGTATCTGCAGAAAGTGGCTTGCAAGACATAATCAATACATGAAGCCTGCTGAGTGAAGAAACAGGAACTGAAGCTTCTTCGCCTCGGATTTCATTTTTACTGTGGGAACATAATTGGCCAATTCGGATTCCCTTTCTTCCCGCTTTAAATAATAAACTTGGAAAAATCCTCACATTTAAAGATTTTATCCGTTTCAAATCTTAAAATCAAATCAAATCTTTAAATTTTCTCAAATCTTTAAAATACATACATATTTACATATACATATTTAAATATGCATGCATATATGCTGTGCATATATATACACACATATACACCCATATACATAAATGTATATATATACACATACGTATATATATGTAAAAATATATACATATACATGTATATATAAACATAGATATACATTGAGTTGTATACATACACACAAACACATATTTAAGTATACACACACACACACACACACACACACACACACACACACACACACACACACACACACACACACACACACAGATATGCCTTCTTCCCCCTTCTCCTCCTCCTTCTTCCCTGATACCTTCTAAGGGTACATTATAATGCAGCAGGATCCATCTTCTGTGTTGACAGGACCATGTAAAATACATGGCGCTTGTCTTGGCTTAATGTATTGCTGTGGAAGCTGAGGAGACCATCTTAATGACTACACGGCTTCATTATTTCAAATATTAATGCAATGTCCCTTCTTTGTGTCTCCTGTGCGTTCTAGAGAAAAGCACTATCTTAGATTGTCTGCTTGGGACGGAATCAGACCATTTATTGTGTATGAGCTGATCAGATTTTTCGCAAGCCAGTATGTGAGTTAACAGAGTAATAGTAATTATTTTAAAAAATGGTAAGATTTAATTATCCAATTACCATCAACTTAAACACTGTTGGTGTTCATACAATGTTCCTGCAACACCAGAGTATACTTGGATTTATCATATGATCTACTCTCCACCAAGTGTCCACTTTTACACCTTCATCATATCATTGCAATACAATGAACCACGTAATGATAGCAAGGTTGCAGCTTCACATGTTATCTGTGTTTGTGGTTAGACAGTGTTGAAGGGATATTTGACCGCCAGGAAGTCCAAATCAAATTCCAATCCAGATCTTGTTACCCTATGTACAGGAGTCTTGTTTTTACATTGGAAATTTACAAGCAGCTCAGAGACACTTTCACTACATACTTATTGTGACTATGCCTACTCGAACTGCACTTGACATTGATTGATTTACAAACAATTATGTGCCTGATCTTGATGTGCTGTCAGTGTTGGAAGCCCTTTGAATTATGATAGATACAATAATGATTAATGCTCTTTTCAGATTACTACGAGCGGCAACCAAATCAGGCATAGTAATTAATATGTACATTCATGCAATAGTATACCCTTTTTTGAGAAGACTCGTTTTTCAAATTGCAGTTAAATCCCTTTTCTCTAATTTAATCTCCTTATGCAGTTATATCTACCCAAATTGTATTTTTCTGCCATGTTTTCTAATGCTATGCCAAAAACTCAGATGCTTGGACAAATGCAGGACAAGTGTTTTGCCTCTAACTTTTGAAAACTCACAAACACCTTTTTTAAAAGTTCTGACAAAAATGAAAAGTACCAAGGACACAGGAGAACAAAGCAGGGAAAACACCAAGACTATGATGCTATTCCATTGCTCCGACTGTCTCTTCTGCACAGTTGTGGAGTTGACCTCTATTGTGACTCAGAGAAAATGGTTTGGAATGTCTTGTTAACTTGTTAAACTTTTAGCTTTAAACCAAATTGTAAACCCTACCTTGACAAGTTTGCATTACTAAACACAACTTGGACCAAGTAAACCCAGTGAAAGATAAAAACTTCTCAGGTAATCCTTTAGCTAGTTTGGTTTGTAGAAAGTTAGTGTGTTATTGTTAAGTAGGGTTAAAAATAAATGATTTACCATTCTTTTTCTGCTCCCAGGTCAACTAGTCTTCTTGTTTTTTTGTTTTTTCTTCCAATTCATCGTCTTCAATTCAAATTTCTCCTCCTTTGTTTTTCTTCCGATTATTCTTTCTCCCATTACTCATTCACCTCCTCCGTCTTTTGCTCCTTCAGTTTTTGCCTTTTTTACATCATTTTTTCCTCACTACCAGCTTCTCTATCTCTTTGAAACACCCCCACCTCATTTTCACTTCCACACCTTTCTTGTTCACCCAATCACAGCTTAAATCTTAAACTCCTCTCCTTCCCCTTCCTTCCCTTTCTCTCTTCCTACACTTCTTGCTCTGTGACCTGATGCCATTTTTCTTTCCTCCTCATTTCCTCCCTTGCGTCAGAGATTCAACACATTTACTGCCACACACACACACACACACACACACACACACACACACACACACACACACACACACACACACACACACACATGCACACACACATGCATTGTCATATGCACTCAAATACACATGTTCTCTTGCAAATACACACATACGCACCATCCACTCAGTGTGGTCAGGCAACTGGGGCTGACCTTTTCACCGATTCCCGTTATTAGAGAAACTGACATTCAAACCTCCCCAGCCCCCAGGACACTGATACCACTCCTGAACCCCAATCCCCAACCCCCTCCACACACACACACACAGGCACACAAAGCTCTTTAACTGAGCTGTGCTTGTTTTGGTCCCAGCTTATCAGCATCCAATCCTTTTAAATTCATCCAAATGAAATAAATAAAGGTTGAAGTCCCTCATTCTATTTGAATTCTTTCATTATATTTGAACAACATTTTCCGAGCAGGTATTGGGTTAGATAAAAGATTTGGTTTTGTGACTGCTGACATCCATTCACTTGCATTGTGCTCACCTTACCGTTGTAGATATCTGGCTGACAATTGAGCAAAACATGAATTGTTAATACAGAGAAACCCCTTAGACAGAGCATTTAGACCTGTGAAGGACACTAAAACTCCATCATGCCAGGTGAATAATGCATATTTAATTTTTACTGTACACTTTTGTTCTCAAAATGTGGAGAAATTGAATAAGAATCTATCATACAACAGCAATAACCATTTTGGGCACTGTCTACAAAGACTGTGGATGGCAGTGAATGTCATGAAAGATGGTATTAGCTCAATATATTTGGTAATGAGTAACACTGAATACTTTTTTTCATGTCACAACTGTTCTTCATTCGCTTTAAGATTACTTTATCAACTTAAAACATGATAATGTCTCCCTTTTTTCTGTAGACAATTTTAAATTATTTTTGAAGTGAAGTTGGAGCTGATAGTGGTGAAACTGCCTCAAACCTTCAAAGAAATGTCATGTTTTTCAGACCATTATCTTCATGACAAAAACTGATTTTGTATCTAAAGGTCTACTATAGCAGGTCATTTCATTGCAAACATTCAACAAAGCTAGTTTCGGCCCCATTACATCTTAAATCCTTTTCTATTAAAGCAAGATCACTTTAATTTAAGATGCAAATGAAGCCCTCTTTAATTTCACTTAGAAACATTTATATATGGTAATGCAGCCTGCTTGATGTAAATAACATATTTTTAATGTATCCCTTTTTGATTTTTAAGACATATTTTGCTCTATTCAGACTGTACAAATTGATCTATAAATCAAGCAACATGTAAGCTTGCATATAGCTCATTTTGACTTTTTATTTTATGGATTTTGTTCACACAAGAAGTGCCTAAAGAAACTTTTCTGACCAATGTTTGTTGTTTAGAAACTATTAGATATTGTGCCAAAAATTTTACAATTTTGTAAGCTTTCATATAACAGCAATGGTAGAGCACTGCACTGGATTCAGTGGATAAATCTCATCAAGAAATTAACATTGTACATTGCATTAAATAACATGCCTACCACTTCAGAGTGTAAAATACAACATTTAGCAGCCAGTCCATTATTTCATCCTTAATTCAAAAACCATGAACTCAAGGATGATTAATAAAATGCCACAATTCACCACTATAGCATGGGATATGGTATCTTTACCATTATTATACCTCATGCAGGCTTCAGTCTGCGCACAGCAGGTTACTTCTGATTGATGGAAACCCTGACTTTGTCCACTGGATCCCAGGCAGGTTCCTCCCCACTCTTTAAATTGACTGGGTAAACCCCAGCATCCTATAGCAAGATTCTTGAGATCTAATTGCCTGCTGTTTAAGCATTTCTTGGTGATCTTGGCCATGGTTCAGGGAACAATGGGTTGGTGTTGGCTTCAGTATTTGCCAAAGCCATCCTTGAATAGATGTCTGATGGTGGCCAAACTCTGTAGTTGCCAAAGGGATGCCTCACGGGCTTCATTGGGTGATTTCATGTGAAAAGCTTATTTCAATAAAGAATAGAGCCTGTGTGATATTGCTGAATATATGATCCTTTACAGGACAGTATCCTCAACAAAGTATGTTTCATATTCACAACACATGGCAGTATGGGAAAGCTAGTTTTCTGTGCTGCATATTTACAGCTTTTAAGAATCTAGTAAAGCAGCTGATATTGAACTTTTGACCCATGAAATAAAAGCGCCGGCCACTCATGACATCCTTTATCACAAAAAAATGTGGAGGCATGTTTATATTGCAACTTCAGACAGTGAAATCCAAACTCTAAATTTCTTATTTTCATTTTAACTGTATTGAGTTTTATTTCTGTAAAAACAATGTCAAACATAGGCTATGTGCTATAATTTTCAGGGAATTTATTAGGAATTGTAGCATATGGTGTAAGCTGATGAAGATCTATTTTGCATGCCAGGTTACAAATTCAACAAATGGTCACTTGCTTCAGAGACTGAAAGCCTTGTTGCCTGATAACATGACAAAGATGAAAATGAAAGTGTTTTTGGAGATAGGTTGCACAACAGCACCACTTTGTCTCTGCTGCATCCAGCAGTCTGAACAGTCGGCCAGTAATGACACACTAATCGTTTATTGAATGGGCAGTATGTATTGCATAATGAATATTTATATGCTGTACATTAAGCTTAATTCAGCACTTGTTTCCATTCCCCCTATTAACTTCAAGTAATAAACCTGTCACCATTATCACATTGAAAGTCATTGCATATGCTGTGATAGTATGGAAATCAATCAACACTTTGCATTTGACTTCCTCACCATGTTATGACAATGTTTATCTGAGGGCTGTTGTCCACTGAAGCAACCTTTCACCACAAATAAATAATAATATTCTAAAATGTCAGCGTAACAACACATTCATCCCTGTAGAGCACTTTCTAGAGACCAGAGGTTCAGAACTGAAAGTAATTTCCCCCTTAATTATTAAATTCTGCATTTGTTGTATTTAGAGATTCTTGGTATTATTTTCTTTCAATGAATAAAACTGGTTCGGCCAGCATTCATATTCCCAAGATGTATACAAAAAAGCATAGAGATAATAATGAAACTAAGTCTATAAACATGCATTTATATGTTCAAGCCCCAACCATAGACAGTAATTGAGCATAACAATACATTTACTCAGGTCTCATTTAAATGAGCAGTACTAATTACTGTTATTACTGTGAAATGGTGCCGAGTTGAGTTGAGCTGGCATCAACTCATGCGCACACAGAAGAACACAATCGTCTCAGACCACCATTAGCATCAATAGTATATTTGTTAGTGCATGTGTTTTTGTGTATGTGTGTTTGTGAGAGAGAGAGAGTGAGAGAGACACTGGTGGTTCTCTCTGTACCTGTCCAAGTTCAGGATTCCAGATAATGAATGTGCTTGATGCCAAAAATGAAAAATATCCATGTTTTACATACTCATTTACACACTCACACTCACTTCATTCCACTGAAATTCATTTCCCTGAGAAAAAGAATTTTCAGGCAGAAAAAAAGGCTGTTTCCAAACCTCTTGTGACCCCATATATCCATCCATCTATCCACTATCTACCACTTATCGTACTGGGTCGCGGGGGATGCTCCAGCCTATTCCAGCTGTCGTTGCATGACAGGCAGGGTACACCGTGGACCAGTCGCCAGTTGATCGCAGGTACATATATAGAGACAAACAACCATTCACTCTCTCATTCATACATTCATGCAATTTTCTAATTAACCCTCTGCATGTTTTTTGGATTGTGGAGGGAAACCTAGAGGGAGCCCACACAGGCATGGGGAGAACTTCACACAGAAAGCCCCCCCTGTGAGAATCAAATCGAAGGTCCTTCTTGCTGTGAGGCAAAAGCGCCAACCACACCGCCGAATACAATTAATAAATAAATAAATGAATAAGTGGAATCACTCTGACTCTGCAGAACATCCTGAGACTAGAATGGACTACATATCAAAAAAAAACAAATCAATGTTTGTGGTAATTCATCAGGGGATTTTGTGAATATAGTATAATAAAATAATAAAAAAATTTGTGTTAGTATGATAAAATAAAATGGGACAATTTTGTGATGTGTGTGTAAATATGTGTATATATATCTATATATATAGATATATATATGTGTGTGTGTGTGTTTGTGTTGGTGTGTCTATGTGTCAAACATATATCTAGTAAGTGTAGCTGGGCCAGCTGAATCACAATCAGTGATGTAATCAGTATGCCAATCACATAAACCATGCCATTAAAAAGGAGAGTGTGTGTGCATCTGTAAGGTATCTGTCGGCACAGTTCGGGGGGAAACTCTTTTTTAAGTGATGCCAGAGTTAGAGGGAAGTTGAGGTTTACCCCGACAGTTGTGTATGTCTGTCACTGGAGGTGTGTGTGAACATTTGGAATCCATCTTAAGAGGACAGGATTGGTAACATGTCATATATCAGGTCTCTGCCTGTCATTCTGAAAAATAGCATGATTAAAACGAATGTGATATATATTTTTATTGATAGAGTATATATATTGGACTAATTATAACAATAAGCTATTGAACCAGTAATTTTGGAAGTAACTTTTTGCTTGTCAGCTTTCTTCAATATATGTTGCAAGTCATTACAGAACTCGTGTTCAGACAGCGCAATCAACTCAATTGACTCTTTTTGGCATCTGTGTTTTTCTCTGTCTCTCTCTTTCTCCCCATCTCTCCCCTTTCTTTCTGATTTTGTGACCCAGAAAGGGAAAATCCCATCTCATCAAGTTCACCCTCCACCTGTGAGTCCATAATAAAAGCTTGTTGAAAAGACAAATACTAGCAACGCTTGAGTAAGAGTGCAGTGCTTTAACAGTTTAGCAAAGACTTAAAAATAACTTCAGTCAACTGGCCATGGGGCACAGTGGATTTCAGAGGTTCACAAGATAATTTGACCTCATTTCAGAGCCGCATGAGCAGTTTCAATGGAAGTTAAATACCAAAGACAACAAACCGACTGTCTAACCTGTTCACAGCTTTGGGACCAATAATTTTACAGAATTGGATTTCGTCTTCATTTTCTGCTGGTATAACTCAAATACATGTAACTGACATCCATACATTTCAATCAAAAATAAAAGTCAGGAGCTGAATTACTAGCTTTCTGCAATGCTTTTTATATTGTTCTTTATTTATGGTTCAGCTATGGATGTGTACAAATGATATGTCTCTTCCAACATAACGATAATTCAAATGGCGGCTGTGGTGCAGATAGAGGCAGCATCCCTCCAAACGGAGGGTTGGCAGTTCAATTACATGGTCCTTGCTGCATTTCAAAGTGTCCTTGGGGAAGATATCCATGTTGCTCCCAATGGCCTGTTTAGTGCCTTGCACAGTGCCTCTGCAGCCATCGACTTGGAGATTTCATTTATTGCTTTCTCGTGTAAAGTGGTTTGACACTGCTACATAAGTGTAGACCCTTGACCAGAAAAAATATTTTAATTGAAGCCACTGATATTTTAATTATCTGTTTGACTGACAAACCACCTTGCTGGGTAGTCCACTTGTACGGAGGCTCCATTTGACTACCTTTGAAAACTCCATGAAGGAGGTTATTTGGACTCTTGTGTTGTTTTAGTTAAGTGGTGACGAGAAAGAATTTTGACCAGCCCCTTTCCCCCCAAAATGGATTTATATAATTGAAATATTGAAATATACTTGATCAAATGAATCAAACATACAGATGCCCATCGAATTGGTATGAAAACTAACCTTTGAAAACATTCGAGGGATGAATTACTTAGTCAATGTATTTGAGAGACCCGTATGTGTGAAAACACACAAGCTTTCACACAGCATTTGGTAGACGTCTATATCTGTAGTGAGAACAGAGAACAGGGGGAGGACAATCTAGAGAGGTGGAGGTATGCTCTGGAAAGGAGAGAAATGAAGGTAACTCGCAGCAAGACAGAATATATGTGTGTGTATGAGAGGGACCGAAGGGGAACAATGAGGGTACAAGGAGTGGAGATGAAGAAGGTGGAGGATTTTAAGTACTCATGGTCATCAGTTTAGAACAATGGAAAAGAGGTGAAGAAATGGGTTCAAGCAGATTGGAACGGTTGGACAAAAGTTTCAGGGGTAATATGCGATCGAAGAATATCAGCCAGAATGAAAGGAATGGTGTACAAGACAGCTGCGAGACCAGCCCAGCGATGCTGTAAGGTTTGGAGACAGTGGCACTGAAGGGAAGCCAAGAAGCAGAGCTGGAGGTAGCAAGGATGAAGATGTTAAGGTTCTCTTTGGGAGTAACGAGGATGGATAGGATCAGGAATTAGTCTATCAGAAGGACAGCACATGTTACATGTTTTGGAGAGAGGGTCAGAGAAGCCAGACTGAGATGGTTCGGTCATGTACAGAGGAGGGATGGAGAATATATTGGTAGACGGATGCTGGGGTTCGAACTGCCAGGCAGGAGGTCTATAGGAAGGCCAAAGAGAAGATTTATGGATGCAGTAAAAGCAGACATGAAGTTAGTTGGTGTGAAAGAAGAAGATACAGAGAATTGGGTTAGATGGAGGAGTTTGATTCGCTGTGGCGACAGCTGAAGGGAAAAGGCAAAAGTAAAAGAAGAAGAAAAAACCTTGGTTGTAGATGGGGGCCATGGGAGGGCCTGTGGGTTTTACCATGATTTGGAACTGGACACAATATAAATATCATGTCCCCACCTAAATATGCATGCACTCATACATGCCCACCTGCTGTCTTCATCCAAAAGGTGTTCAACCCCAACCCTTTACTCCAGGCTGACCCTTGACCTTTCACAGACTAATGTACACACAGGAGAAGGAGTGGTAGAGATTAAAAGAGAGGGAGGAAGAGTGTTTGTGTGTTTGTGTGTGTGTTTGTGTGTGTGTGTGTGTGTGTGTGTGTGTGTGTGTGTGTGTGTGTGTGTGTTTGTG
>CAAKHD010006722.1:160409-195027 GCA_901007705.1 Fistularia tabacaria
TGTGTGATGTGTGTCTCTGACCTGTGTGTGTTTCTGACCTGTGTGTGTGTCTCTGAAGTGTGCGTGTGTTGTGTATGTGTGTGATGTGTGTGTGTGTGTTGTGACAGCGTAGAAGTTCTATTCCAAGGAGGGTCATAGACGCACATCCATGTTGCTTCCAGACATAACAACACATAATGTCCCCAGACCAATGAGTGCATTTCTCCCTTATAAAACGTGCATCCACACGTGCACACATACATCAGTGTGAAGCATGGTTCTCTCTCTCTCTCTCTCTCTCCCCCCCTCGTTCTTTTTCTCACTGCTCTGCAAAAGGTGACCCAACCCCCTCATCTGTGTAGCTGTAATTAACCCCTATAACCCTCATGAGTGTGTCTGTGCTTGTGATAGAAAGTCCTGAACTCACAAGTCAGGCAAGACTCTCTCTCTCTCACAGACACACACACACACCCACATCCAGGCACGTACACACAAAAAGCCCAATGCACAGGCTCACACACCCACACTTACTCCCACACATGCGCACTGATAATCCACGGACATCCTTTTATCCAGCTCAGGCCTGAGGGATTTTCCATTGGCCCAACCAGGCCATGAGGCCTCTTTCTGGGGTCAGAGATCAGAGAGATGCCCTTCATGACCCTGGAGGATCCAGGCACGATACAGCCCTTGGAGCCGTCTGCTGCCCCTCAGCATTGATGTCAGCGGGTTAGAGCCGAGCTGAGGATGATATAACACAGATCATCTTGTACATTCAAGTGTTTTAAAATTTTTCCCTTATTTTTTTCTTTCCATACTTTACCCACAATGTGAGAAAAGAAGGTTGTAAGTATACATTAGACTTTTTAAACCATCTCGGTTTCCTGTTTAATATTTAACCCAGACAAAATTACCAAGATATGAGACTGACGTTCAAATCAGACACCATGAGAAACAATGAATCACGGGAAATGGGCCAACGGTAAATTTAATGACACGGACCTCAAATTTTTCTCCCAAAATGTGGGGTATCAATGGGCGAAAGATCATGCAAATTCATCAAACCAAAAACCCCTTTGAAAACAATTAGTGACATCTCTGATTATTATCTTTTGAGTATACCTTACTATTCATCGATGCCTATCTATGGAGTGCTAAACTCTAAAAATCTATGAGAACTTGACACATGTTGGTATGTTCTTTTACTGACACCCCCTCCCCCATTACCCCATTCATCCATCTCTTCATTCATTCACTTTCTTTCTGACAGTGAATTTGAACTTCAGACTGAGTTTTAGGAGGAGGAAGAGAGTGAGAGGAGAAGAAAGGGGACGGAAGGGCTTTCTCTCTACTCTCTGACCTCATGACCTGCATAGGACCAGATACTGCCCCCTCTCCTGCTACACACAGCTTCTCCTATTTTTTCGTTACACCAGTCCTCCATCTTTTATTGTATGATTAGAGCAGACTCAGGCTTAAAAACGCAGGAAACAGACATGAATTGCCACACCTGCAATTACTGTTTGATTTCTCTCGTCTGCATCACATATACCAACGCCAGCGGTCTGTCATTAGACATCGACCCCTTATGCTCCCACTTAGCCCTGCTCCTTTGTCCGCATGTGAATGGAGGGGGAGGTATAATACTTCACTTGCTGTTTTTTGTCATTGTCACAAAACCACCTTCCCAAAGTATCTTTAAAGAAGGAAGGTGTAGGAGCTCGGGTCATGACAAAAAAAGAAGTGGACACTGAATTATTCAAATGTTTTTGAGGCTAAACACAAGATTAAAATTGGGAAACACAATTTGCAGTCTGTTCTTGGAGTAGTCTAAATAGATTGTGTGGTTACACCATGACATAACATCTGCAAGGTCAAGTATAGAACAAACAAGTGGAAAAAATATGCACTCACTACATGAATTCTCAACCTGACTTGTCACTCTGAACATAGTCTGATACTCAGAATGTTCCAAAGGATTAGCATTAATGGTTCAAATTGTTGAAATCCATCGATGGTCCATATTTTAACAGAAGAACTTGGTCGCATTTTTTGCTCTTCATTGGTACACAGTGTAAGCTTAATATGTTCTTTTCATATCAGTGGCATGCTTTTGTTTTTAAGATGTTTTTTTTTTTTATTATTTTCTAGTACACCACAAGATTGTTGAAAGATTTTGGCAACTTTTTGTTTCTCCTTTTCAAGGCAAGAGTCTAAAAAAGTGAGCTTGTATCGTATTATGTTTGTATTGATTGGTCCATTGGTGACTTTTCAAAAGTTTAAATCCAAGTCCTTTAGAGACCTCAGCCACATTTTTTGGGAGTTCTTCAGATCTCATAACTCAGGGTCCCAATGGGACATGATGCACTTTATACATTACTGGAAGGATTTCAGAAGTGTTTTGTCTGCCCAACTTTTTCCCTCTGTTACCATGGAGAGAAAGCTTTTTTTCTTGCCTTTTGACAAAGTTCATATGGCTATCCAAATCATCTAACCCATTTTCATTTTCAGTCTGCCCCCTGATTCACTCAATCAGGGGGCAGTGTAGCGTACCCAGATGTGAAACTGCTTTTGCACAATCATCATTTTCATATAAAGCGATAAAGGAATGGAACAAGCTCATAACAGACCTGAAAAGTCAAACGGACTATTTTCCATTCACAGTAGAACTTAAAAAGTGTCTTTGGAGCAATCAAAGCTGCTCACATGGACACTGAGGTAGGCACTATGTGTGACCCACATGACGACTTAATGTGTATTATATTCATGTATGAGAAAATTTTTTATGAACTATGAAATGTGTGCATTGAATTTAGTGTCAGTATATGCACTGTGATGTATGGTTATTGTTTACAAGTGACAGATGTGAATGAGAGGATTTATTTTTGATGCGTGATGCTGTAAATGAGAGGTGTGGTTGTAATGTGTAGGCATGATGCTGCGTGTGTGGGACAGTGTTCCTGAGAGGCCCTTCTCTGAGTGTTATTAATTTGATTGCATTGCTATTGTATATATATTTTATATTGTATTTGGATTACATGTTATGGTTCGGTCATGCACAGAAGAGGGATAGGAACTATATTGGTCGACAGATGCTGGAATTGGAGATACCAGGCAGGAGGTCTAGAGGAAGACTGAAGAGAAGATTTATGGACTTAGTGAGAGAGGATATGGAGGTAGTTGGCATGAGAGATGAGGATACAGAGAATGGGGTTAGATGGAGAAGGTTGATTCGCTGTGGCGACCCCTGAAGGGAAAAGCCGAAAGGAAAAGAAGATTTGGACTGCATGTTATTGTATATTTTATTCATGTAACCAGGGACTGCAGATGGAAAATAGCTGTGTAGCTGTAATTTGGTGCATAACATATCTGTCTTTGAGCTTTATATCTCTGTACATCGTCCCTTCAAATAAAGACTAAACTAAACTAATGATAGTGATATTTAAATATTTCCAGTTGTGTTGGGGTGTTGGAAGCTTTTAATGTTGTACTTACTGTGTTGTTTGACCTGCTCTTTGCAATTTTCCTCAGAATTTGTCAAAATCCTAACCAAACTGTATGAATGTCGTTGCCGTCTCCTTAACCAATGCAAATTTTTTTTGTCCAATCAGTGATGTTCAATAACAGTCTTTTTAACAAACACTGTTCAAATAAAATGTTTTCTGGCAGATGTGGTTCAAAGAAATTAATAAATACTGGGCCCACTTGCCAAATCTCAACCATTGGGACTATTCTGAAGGTGGTATAGAATACACAAGAGTGTGATTGTAATATTCTGCCATACTTTAAAAATTGTACCTGTGTGCCAGTTTTTTTGGTCCAATAGTAACTTCAGATGTGGTCAATGTTCACACCTCAGAACATTCGCTGCAAAGGGTTTTAATTAGATTTATGAGATGCAGTCACATTTTCCATCTTGCATATACTATGCTGAAGATGTTATTAACTTTCACCAACAAAGATGACACACTTGTTCAACTATTCTTAATGCAATAAGGTCCTTAAGCTTAAAAGCTTATTTTTCAGAGGCCTTTTACATCCTTGCATTATTCTTTTACAGACTCAGATTTCGATTATTACATGTCGTACTAGCCTCAAGGCCATTATTACTCCTAAGTAATGTTCAGTGATGGTCCATTACCATAAGAGGCATTTACTTTGCAGACTGTTCCTATAGACCACAGTGATCAGCATGTATTAAACTGATCCGAACATATAGAAGTAGCTATCTCTCTGTATGGCAGACAAGGTTGGTAAAGCAAAATGCACTTCTGTGGCATTGCAGGCTTTGTACACATCAGATCCCACAGTACACCCTAGAGGGAAGAAAGACAGACAAAACACGCACATACGTACATTCCTTTCCTCTATCTAAATTCTTTTGGAACTGAGCTGCGCCAAGGCCATAGTGTGACAAAAGCAAAGTGAAAGCATGTTTTCGAAAGTCTTTCAAGAATTTCTTAGTGCAAAATCGAGCAGTCGAAAGATAAATCCATGTGCGTTTGTAGGGGGTCGCAGGTCGTGGTAGTGGAGTGGAGATTTATAATAATGACAAAGGCATTATGGTTTACGTGTGTACCAACAAGGGAGAGTCCCCGCAGAGAAGGCTTGTATGCTCCTGTGTTTATAGTATAACAAATGTATCATAAAATAAGCGAAAGGCAGGGAAGAAAGAGAAAAAAAACATGTGTACGTGTGTGCACGTGTGCATGTGAGTGTGAGTGTGATTGTGAGTGTGAGTGTGAGTGTGAGTGTGAGTGTGAGTGTGAGTGTGAGTGTGCGTTTGTCTATGGGTCTGGTTGTGTATACACGAGATTGCAGATTTGTTTTATTGGGCTTAAGATTTCTGCCAGTGGCTGGATGCATATTTTAATGGGGGAGGAAAGAGGAAACTGCTGCCACTTAGGGGTCCTGAGATGAGAAATAAAATCTTACAATACTTCCATGTATAATACACCTGGAACTCAAAGCCAGTGGCTCTTGGGGTTTCCTTCCAGTTTGCCAGACTGACCTATAACAGAACGTTCATTGTTTTACATTGCAGTAATGTGTGTACCATGTGACCTTTGCTGGCCTCCATTCTTGAAAGTAAATTAAACACAGCTCTTCCTTTTGTTGCTTTGAAACCTTAGCAGATCCTAATGCGCTTGATAAAATGGTTGCTTCATCCTCATCTTCTTAATGGAAGAATGCATAGCAACCTTAAGAAGAAATAAGTCATCATTTCATGAATTTTCAAACAGTACTATCCATCATTTTAACCAGTCAAAGAATGCACAATAATATTTGGCATTGGAAAATGGCCACTGTGTACATATTGTGATTGCCTGTGGTTCAACACTGTACTGTGTCAAATGGAAACAAATTTAACACGGTGATCAAATCCTGTAAATGAAAGTTCATATGATGTAAACTGGCTCCAAAATAAACTTTTTTCCCATGAGCCTATATTGTGAAAGAGGTAGCTTTAAGCCTCTTGCTAAAATTTTGTAATGCACTTTGCTTCACATTCATTTCAAACGTTTATCAAAAACTGAACACAGTTCTTCATTCATACATAGTATTAGACAACAGCAGATCATCTATTAGATATATATATATATATACAGTTTGTTAGCCTTGAGCTAACTTTTTTCCCTTACTGAACACTGCACGGGGATTGTGAGCAAATTAACACAATTATTTTTTATCCGCATTTACATTATTATCCTTCACCGTAATCACATATCATATTCAGTATTTGTGAACATAATGCAATCTTTTTCCCAAATTGGGTTATGTGTGTTTGCAGGGGTGTCTCTTTTGCCGCTTCATAATCTCACTAAATTCTGGGCCAAAATATCTGAATCTTCAATTTGGGTTATTCTTCAGATAAAAATCTCTTCTTGTTCTTCTGAGGACACCAGAGGATGCATAAATTGGACAGAGAGGACTTCTTCTTCTTCTTCTTTTCCTTTCAGGGGTCGCCACAGTGAATCAAACTCCTCCATCTAACCCTATTCTCTGTATCCTCATCTCTCACGCCAACTACCTTCATATCCTCTCTCACTATGTCCATAAATCTTCTCTTCAGTCTTCCTCTAGACCTCCTGCCTGGCATCTCCAATTCCAGCATCTGTCTACCAATATAGTCCCTATCCCTCCTCTGTACATGACCGAACCATCTCAGTCTGGCTTCTCTAACCTTCTCTCCAAAACATCTAACATGTGCTGTCCCCCTGATGGACTCATTCCTGATCCTATCCATCCTCGTCACTCCCAAAGAGAACCTCAACATCTTCATCTCTGCTACCTCCAGCTCTGCCTCCTGTCTTTTGTTCAGTGTCACTGTCCACTGTCAATTGAACAGAGAGGACATGGTGCTCAATTATCAGCTCACTTTCATGAAGCTTTTGGACTGCAAAGCAAACAGAAGAACATAATTATATTTACTTAACTTCCTTGTGAGAAGAGGTGTGTATACATTCTGGACCTAGGTGCACTATATACTGTAGTGTACTCATGTCTGTGTATGTGTGGATGGGTGGGTGGGTGAAAAGGATATATAGGAAACTACTATTATCAGCAGTAGATACTTTACTGTAGTTTTAGGAGTGACACACCTGTCCCCTGAGATAACATGCAAATTAGGTGAAAATCATGTGAGAAATTTACACACACACGTAAACATACACATGCATGCTCTGAAACCAGCTGGACTTCCTCTACTGGCAGGTATGATAATAAACCCCGGCACACAGGTTTCAGGAGTATTTGTGTTGGGGTTTTTTTTGGCATTTGATTTGCATTTTCACCTGTTAAGATTTCCTGCAAAACACAGCTAAGACCACACACACACACACACACACACACACACACACAAGAAAAATCCCAGTCACTGAATACCGTTTAGTACATACAGTTCAGGGCAAAAGGCGAGGCGTGTGGGGTTCATTGGGTTCAAGCAGAGAGAGACTGGTGATATCTTTAACACACACATGCACCCTTTAGAGACCTTGTCTTTTGTACTTCATGCCTCCATATGCTGACTTGTGAGAATAACTTTTCCATACCTAGGTCTTCTTTTTGAAGTGCTTCATTAGTAGTAAATGTTTTCATGAGATAAATGACAAAATTCATCATTTTTAAAACGCAACTATATGGGGTTTGGAGTTAGAGAAGAGGAAGGAGGGGAGAAATTAAAAACACATGCACACCCACCAACACTTAACACAGCTTGACAAACATGGTGGAGATAAGCGACGAGTGCCCAATGTACTTTCAGCTTTTTTATTAACTGTTTCTCAATAAAGGGACAAAATGGGTGTGTGAACAGGATTATGCAGACATCTGCCAGAAAACACAGACAGTGGTTTTCCCAATACAACTGAACAGGTACCCCAAACAAGTACAACAGAAATTAAAGAGCAATGGTTTGTCCAATGACCATCGGCCATCATTACAAAAAGGAAAAAATAAAATCAAAATTATATTATAAACAAAAATATAAAATAAAATAAAATTAAATCAAAATAACAATCCATTCCATGTCTCTGTTTTGAACAGAGCATAAAGGTAATAAATAGTAACTCCCATAGTAAAAGATAAAGTTCAAGTTCAAGTTACGACAAACAGCTTTCAGAACAGGAATAGAAAAGGCTGATAACAAAATATTCCGCATTGCCATTTACAAAAAAGTCTCAACTCAAGCAGGCTTCTCCACATCCCCCAGGTCATTTTTAAATATGCTTTGCATATGAAAGTATACCCAATCTAAATATAAAGCACCATTTAGTATTTGGCAATGAAAAAAAAAAAGCAAAACATTTCATTTCTATTTATTTGTATTTATTTTGGCGCTGCTTTTTTGTAATCCACGTACTGCATATGAAGTTGTTTTTTTTTTTCTTTTTCCTTTTCCTCTCTTCACGATGTTGGAATGTAGTCAGGTGAGAGGGGTGAGAGAGACAAAAGCACACAACAGAACAGGCCGACATCAGCTTGCGTTACTGCATACAAGAATGGCAGCAGGGTGGGAGGAGGGTCTGAACCAAAAACCAAAGAAGATATGTACAACCACCTCTGTGGACAGGAAACACAGCGGCAGCCATCTGATGGCCTACAACGCGTCCCAATGCCACATATTTTAGCTGCTTTTTTATTAGGTTTTTCCTTTTATCTCTTTAAACATACAAATAATTCGCACTATATTATCCTGCCAAATTAAAAAAATATACCGTGGCAGCTTGGGATTTTTTTTTCCACTACCAAAAAAAGGTATGGTAAATACCTTTCGAGAGAACAAGCAACAGTTAAAAATACGAGCCTCAATATAAATACTATAGTGCCTACTCTAAGTGAACATTGAATTCAAATACAATTCTAGAAATACAGAAAAAGTAGACCATAAATGTGTTTAAGCATAGGAATTGACATGAGTGTGCATTTTCCTATATTTTAAGTTCTTTATTATATATTCATATATAATCTTAATCCTTTCCCCAATGCAAATTGTATTTCAACCTGAAGAGCTGTGAAGAGCCAAGCAAAATAAAATACAAAATGATCACAGGTTTTTTTTTTTGCTTGTTTTTTTCTTTGTCTTTTTTTTAATCATTTCGTATATACTATGATCAGAGTCTTGAACATCACCAAGACACTAAGGAAAAGAGAAACAACAACAGAACTTAACAGTTTCTCCTAAAAGACAGTGAAGTGTTATTTGCAAAAATGTTTATTTCCATATCTATAATTAAAGGACGATTTATACAAAAAAAAAGTTCTCGCAGTGTGAGCAATAAGATTTAAGAATCTGCTGTCTAGTCAGCAAGGT
Source organism: Fistularia tabacaria (assembly GCA_901007705.1). Classification (NCBI taxonomy): domain Eukaryota; kingdom Metazoa; phylum Chordata; class Actinopteri; order Syngnathiformes; family Fistulariidae; genus Fistularia; species Fistularia tabacaria. The sequence continues at coordinate 169,201 of CAAKHD010006722.1, forward strand.
CTGTAGAGTATCCAGAGGCAGATGACAATTGAGATGCAATGCAGTTACTTAAAAACGTGAATTTTTAGCACTGTTGCTCATTAGCTACGGATTCATTGTGTGACATGAAGGAGTGCTGCACTCATAAAACCACAAAATACTTTTGTTTTTTTAATTCACAGACCTTGTCAACAGAATGAACAGGTGTAGGACTGAAGCTTCGATGGGTAACAAATTGACAAATGGTCAAAGGTAAAACAGCAAGGGTACAGAGGTCAACTGTGAGGACTCTTAAGTTGCAGACGACAGATTTAATGTCTCATCTTTTAACAGCTTTTAAACAGTGGGACATTTATGCCCCTTTTAGCTCAAGTTTGTAAACCGGTAAATTGAAACAGTGCACTTCATGTCCAACAACTGACAATTTACCTTTTTAGACTCAACCATAACAACAACAGCACACCAGTGTGGAACAATGCAAGGGAGATGTCTGTGCTCTCAAGCAGAGTAGCAAGTGCTTTACTCGAAATAGCTTGAATGACATTCAAGACGGAAAAAAAAATCTCCTTTCCATTTAAAAACGAAAGCAAACAAAATATGTGCTCTGCATTGGCCTATGCATACTGATTAAAAATGTTATTGTCTTTAAAATACCGGGAGTAAGGGTTTTTTTTTGTTTTTTTTGTAATTCTGTCTTGCGTTTTTTGCTTATATTCATTGTTAATGACCCTGTTTTGATACAAGAAATGCAAAGTGAAAGAGATTGCCTCTGATCCCCAGAATATGTATGTATCTTTCTGTCTGTCTAGCTTGTAGTAATTTCAATGCTCTCAGATAAAGTCAGTCTCACTTGGAGCTCATATATTACTTTATGCATTGTTTCACACACCACATATCAAAGCAGCGTTGTAGGTTTGTGCTAACTCAGATACATGACACTTGTCAGCCATGTGATGTATCCCTCAAGTTCAGGATTGTACTTAACAGATTACCTTTATCTCAAAAGTACCGCCTAACCAGAAACAAAACTACGCATATTTCAGATATACACAATACTGGTTGTACCATGCTTGCCATGAAATCCACATATTTAAGATAGCCCATTGAACATGTAATAGGTAGCTAAATGGTGATTAACTAGAACTCTGGATCTTTGATTAAGAGTTATCACAGTCCATCAGAGCAGTCAGGTGCTTGATGCAAGAACCTTTCCGGGTGGCCTTAACTTTCTAGTTTTATCTAGCGTGACCCCAAACTTATACCAGATAAGATTATGGCCAATGTAGTCATACGATATCAAAGGCACTCTTTCTCTCTCAACCAAATGATAGTACAAATTGAAGTCTTAGCACACCCTTTGCATTTTAGAAATTTGAAGGCTTTCATTTGGATTCAGTTTAGTTATCAAACCAATGCATTTTTTTCTAACACTGTGATCTGGCATCTTTTAGAAAGATCAAAATAAGTGCATTTCCAGGGTTGCCAGAAGAGGGTCAAGTCAAAGATTAATTTTCCATGTCACAACACAAAACTGTACATGATATGTGTTACAGAACGTATGCAGCATGGATGTATCTTTCTTGTCTTTTCTCTTTTTGAAGAATAAAAAGAAAAATCAGAGCAAGAGAAAACAGCAACACATTTACTCAACAACTAACCAACCAGGGACAAGTTCTTTTTTTTTTTGATTAGCAAAAACATACTATGCATGCTGACTAATTCTTTAAAATGGAAACGGAAAACTCAAAAAAGAAAATAGTACACAACATGTAAATTATTGCACAAGAGAAAGGCTCGAAGTTTTGCGTCAATGCAAGAGTATTGCCCCGATACAGATCATGCATTCAATGGGTAATGGAAACGGGGTGTGCTGGTGCAGAGCACATGGTCTTAGGCTTCCACCAGAGAGGTGAAAGTGGACTGTTGGGGTAGGGGAAAATCTACAAGAGGCCGGGTATAAACAGGGGACATAATGACAGATAGCTGCGGAGAAAAGGTCCTAAAGTTCGGCCTTCTACTCGGACTTTATTTCGGTACTCAAAGGACGGTCACTGTGCCATTTTTTCATGTGTTTCTCCAAGGTGCTGTAGACACTGAAGGGCATCTGACAAATTTCACACTTGTAAACGTCCTTGCCCACCTGACCGTGGGTCTTCATGTGGCGAGTAAGTTTGGAGCTCTGGGCACAAGCATAATTGCACAGCTCACACTTGTATGGTCTCTCCCCTGTGTGGCTGCGCCGGTGCACTGTCAGGTTACTACAGTTCTTGAATACTTTGCCGCAAAACTCACAAGTGTCACTGCGGCGGCCGTCCTTGGAGCTTGGCCGCCCAGGTCCGAGGTGTGGGGTACTGCCCCCACTTCCTGTACCACTGCGGCCCGACATCCCACCATCCAGTTCCCCCGGAGGGGTTGAAAAACGTAGACTTCCATTCTCTGAAGAATGCTCGGACGAAGAGGCAAAGGGCGATTGTCTAGAATCCCCGAAATTCAGAAAAGGGTCCTTGAGTTGTCTGGAAGCAGCATAGCCAGCCAGCCACTGGGAGTAGACATTCTCTGTGTTGGGGATTGTGGGAGTGGGCAGGTCAAACTCTTTTTCCAGCTTTATGCGTTTAGAGAAAGGACTTAGTGGACTAGGACTACCCAAAACCAGTTTCTTAGAGAGACCAACAGAGGCCGATTCATTCGGAGATGCTCCCCGGCCATTGACTGTTGAGACTGAGCCTTCTTCCCCACGATCTGTTTCCAGTACTGAGCTACCATCACACATCTCTCGATTGTGTTGATGATCTCGACTGAGGTGATGGTGCAGGTGATTCTCCTGGACCATGGCATTGCGTTTGTGTGCATTGAGGGCTTCGCTGAAGTGCTGCATGCTAGCTGCCAAACCCATCCCCTGCATCACATCGGGAAGTGAGCGAGGGATAGATACCTCATCAGCCACTCCTCCAAGGCGGCTTCCAATACCTCCATTGTTTTCATTCTGCCGAGCTGATTCGAGGTTCAAGCCGAAGTGATAGCTATTGTTTCTTCTAGCTACCCTCTCACCATTGTGCTCTTCCTCCTCCTCTCCCTCCTCTTCCTCCTCTTCTTCTTCCTCTTCCTCTTCCTCTTCTTCCTCTTCCTCTTCTTCTTCCTCTTCCTCCTCCCCATTCTCACGCAGCATTCGGTTGTTTTCATTTTTTAGCTTGGCCACCACAGATTTCAGGGCATTGCTTGCACTGCCCATGTGCTCGCTGGTTCCTGGTTCTGGAGAGGAGGCAGTTGAAAGTCCATCTTCTGACTTGCCTGTGTTTGGTGAGGAGGATTTGTGCATGTGTGTCTTCATATGGCGCTTCAGTTTACTTGCCTGTGTACAGGCGTGATCACAAAGGTGACATTTATACGGCTTTTCTCCTGTGTGGCTGCGCCGGTGCACAATTAGATTACTCTGAAATTTGAAGGCTTTCCCACAAAATTCACAACACTTTGATTTCATGGGGGTGGTGCTGGATGGGTTTGCTCCTGCAGGGGGAAGAGGGGTAGTAGGAGTGGTCTGAGAGCCCACAGGTGACTGCATTGAGCCCGGGAGAGGTGGTGGGGTTGCAAGATATGGAGGTTTGCTGCCCCCTGCGCCCCCTGGGCCACCACTTCCTCCCGCTGTCTGGAAAGGCTGAAGCAAGCGCTGCATTGGGCTGGGCCGGCTTGGTGACAGCGGGGGAGTTGACCCTGAGGTGTTGCCTGCCAGCTCCCGTAGGCGCCTTGAGAAGTCCATTGTTGGAGGGGGATCCAGGGCCAAGGGAGGATTGAGGCGCAGCACCCTGTCAAAGGCACTCGGGTGGTGGGCTGCCAGCGCCAGCTCCTCTGGGCTTAAGTGATGGGTGTCCAAATGGTTCCTTGGGGGGGGGCTGAAGAGAGGTGGTGTGGGTGGGAAACGCTGATGATGACCCCCACCAGAAGGACCACCGGGGCCAAGTCCAGCCCCTACTCCCACACTGTCCCTTCCACCTGAGCCTGAGCCAGGGATGCGAAGTAGGTTGAAGGGGCTTGCGTCAGGAGGCAGATGGAGTCCATGAAGAGGAGGCTGAGATGGGCAGTCTGCTCCTCCCCCCAGGGAGGAAGGCCCACCCATGCGTGGGGTGAGAGGGCTGCCGTGTTCACTCTCCAGGTAAATGCGGAAGCCATGGGTGTTTTGGGCATGTTGCAGCAGGAACCAGGCGCTGCCATATGACTGCTTACATGTATTGCAGGTATAGGTTGTCGGCTCCTCCTTGCCTATAGTAGCAGAAGACAGAAATAGGTTAGGATACATTACAACTGAAATGCTAGATTGATTCATCTGAATATTGTGCATTTCTACAAAAATTAGGTTTGTTGAGAGTCTCAATGATGTTCATTTCATAATCAGTACTTTTTACTAAAGTACATCCATAAAGGGCATCTCTGTTCGAATTGGCTGAACCAATCACTTATTGGAACCTTAGGCCTAACTGTTACAGCTTTTAAGTGGAGTCGGCACGTGGTGTTGAGGGCTTTGCAAGTACAACAGTACCTCTTATTGAGGTCATGCCCCACATGAGTAACATGTGAGAATCTATGTGTGTGTGTGTGTGTGTGTGTGCGTGTGTGTGTGTGTACGTGCGTGCGTGAGTGCGCGTGCATGTGCATTTGTTCTTCTCTCAAACTGCTCTGGGACACAAGTTCTCCCTTTAGACAGACTGTAAGTCCTCCTCTGTCAGCATTACAACAAAGAAACAGGGCTATCCTAGCAGACCGCTCCTTCCCACTGAACTACCAAAACAGAGGCTTGCTGACAAACACACATGAGAGTCAACAGAGAGGAATCATTTCAACACATTTTTGTGTTTTCTTCATTATTTGTGGGGAACAACACTAATTTAACCATAATTAGACACTGAAGTAGTGATACGTAAACATATATATCTGTGTACACAGTCCAACTTACAAGCAGAATATTACATTTGTACACCCAGAGAAAAGCAAAAAAAATATCATGTGGAGACCTGAGGGGAGAAAAATCACAATCTTCAAGTCACAGGAAAGTCTCTTTTTGGTGTGACAATAAATGAAAAGTTTTGAATGATCAAGGCTTTGGCAAGCCAATCTTTGATGGGACCCATAATGCGTATGTAACTGTATTTGAAGGCCAAATGTATATCCGTGGCATCTGGTCATACTTTTTTGCTTTTGCTCAGGACATTATTCATATTAAGAACTTTGTGACGGAACAACGCTCCTGTGATTTATAAGTGTGATTTATAAGTTTGTTGTAGTTTACTTTGTCAGTGCTGGCCTCTACCCCCAATCTTCACTCACTGCTGTCCAATCCAGACTTGTAATTTGATAAATATTAATAGACGGTGGTTTGGGCATCAGTCTAATGTGTCTTCCATAAAACTAATCTGCCGTATGGAACGATAGTGTAAGCAAGGATGAATTTCTCCTTACTTTTGCTTCCTTTATCCATATAAACATATATCAAATCTGCACATATATCAAATCTGCCAGTAACTTAAGTCTGGCAATTGTAACTTTCCTTCTTTAACCCTGAGTTAGCTAAACAGCTATATATGTAAACAGAATAATTCCTGTCGAAAACTTTTTGTGGCAACTGGACTTGAAATTCAAATTCAGTTGCCAAGTGTTACAGTATAACACATGTTTATTATAGGTAAGACGTAATGATCTGTTACCAATAATTCTAAAGTGACAGGCAGTCACTTAAGTTAAAAATGAATAAATAAAGTTAGAATTTTATGGTATGCTCAGTGCCATTGAACTTTCTTGACAAATGTAACAAGTGCATAATGCCTGTGTGTGTGTTTGTTCTTTTGTTTGTTTGCAAGCATTACTGAAACCTGCTGAGCTGGTGTTCATAATGTTTTGGGTGCGTCAGAGCAAGAGAATAGGTTGAAATATTAAAAAAACCTTGTTTTCTCATTCGTGTTGTTCACTTGTTTTCTTTTACAACTTTTTCATACAGGGCTTCACTAAAAAATATCAGGCAAAAAATAAATATTGTTGGAAACATATCCAGTTATGTACAATGTGTTTTAGGGTTCATTTTTAGTTAGAAATATGCATCTGGTGACAGGAGTGGACATTGCTTTGTTATATTGAGATAAGAAGCCAATTTTCTGCAGTTGCCTTTTCAGAAACACAGTTAAGCTGACATTTATATTGGACGCCACAAGAAAATTCCAGGCAAACACATCCAAGTATTGCTTGAAGAGATTGATGCAGTGGATGTATCAGAGGGCTAGATTTCTATGCTGATTCTGTGAAACCATCACTATTTGCCAAAATTAATTGCATGCACTGATACAGTTCAGTGAGACCATAATTGTCCTAAAAAGCATCTCGAAAAAGATGTGTTTGTAAGATAAAATCATACGTAAATTATAGAACAAAAGCAAGTGCAGGCAGAAATAGTAAGCATTTCTTTTTTTTACTCGGATCTCAGACTTGTCTGTGTGCTGATTGAAACTGTAAGGTTAATGGATTTTGGAGTGGGCGACCGCTCCACTCTGTCTCTCTGTAATATACTCCCTTCAGCCACTTCATTAGGCAAACTCTCCACCACTGCAAGGTAGAAAAATGAAGTGAGAACACAGAATTGAGGTAGAGAGATGAAGACGGATTAAGTGAAATATAACTAATTCTTCCGCTTTAAGTTAAGATGGAGATGACAAACACCTGCCGCAACTGTTAAGCTTGGAGTTAGATGGACAGAGAACAGAGAAGTGGAAGGGAAAATATAAAGAGAAGGGATAGACAATGGGGGGGAGCTAATCGCAACCAATTCTTTGGTAGGGTAAATGTCAGAGCCGTGCAAAGACTATTGAGACACGAGAGAACACACACACGCTCAGTTTCAGAAATGTCCTCACACTCAGTATCAGCCGTGCTACTGTGACAAGTACAGGCATTAAGCCCTATTAAGCCAAGGGCATAGCTTGGACACTTATATGGTGCAAGATGGGACAGAGAGGCAGTAAGGCAGCCAGGCTCATGTTTCATGGCTCCTTGAGCCTGTGTGTGTGAGACAGAGAGACAGAGACAGTGGAAGGAACTTCCTCTCACTGTATACATCTCTTTCAAAAGGGACTTTAAAACAGTTATTCAGACTCTGCCCAAGGAGCTGAAATAATGCCATAGTAGCAAAATCAGGACACATTGAAAACAGAAAAAAAAATGTTTTGTTTTTTTTCTGAATTCTAAATTTTAGAATTCCCTGTGCCAACTATGCTGTATTGTGTGATTTCCTTTTCTGATTCTTTGATATTGCACAAAACTGAAGTACCCAAAAATTGTAGTTAGATTTCAGAGTTTACAGAGCCAACATAAAAATGAGATATATTTGCCATATTGCAGATGCAAAGTTCAAACCAAGACAATGACATGTTTATTGTTTAATTCTTCAAACTAATCCCCATGCTTAATTTCATTTATTGCCATATTATATGACTCAAGTTTATTAAGCCACTTATAGGTGGAGTTCATAGGATTTAGAGAGGAAGCCAAAATGGAATCTAATATTCATAATGATTCGTTATGCTTGCATAACGACAATAAAAACTTTTGAGTCTTGAGTAATGCATAAAGGACTACTATGAGCAGAGCCACGGAGACTGGCCATACAAACAACTCTTTAAGGCTCGAGACAAGCTAGTTGATAGGGTTTCATGCTATTTTGGACTTCTCTGTTTTGCTCAAATCAAAGAGATTGTACATGAACTGTAAAGCTGCACTGTGCACATAGGGGCTCGCAGTCATGGCTTCCACACTAGCGCACATCACCTCAAAAATCATGGGCACGCAGAAAGTGTGCGTGACAAATATCAAGGAGAGAAGAAAGCCAAAAATCCAGACAGCAGAGGCTAGAGAAGAGATTTAAAACCTCTAACTTCTATCGCAATGTTTCAACCCATATTGAAAAAGCAGAGAAGAACTAATAAGTCAGTAAACACTCTCAACCTGGCTTTCCTAGATGAAATATTTTATTTCATTTTATTCTATTTTTATTTTACTTCTGTGTCTTCCTCACTGAGCTCCAGATGTTTTAAAAACAATTTTAAAAGTTTGTGCTTGAAAGAGGCCTGTTTCTTCCACTCTGATTTGGTATAAGTGAGCACACTAACAATGTTTGTGAGGTTGATGACAACACACAAGTTTAAATAAAGAGTATTGAGGGAAACATTAAGCAAGTTAAATGCTATTAGCATCATTAGCACAAAGACATCTTTCGATGCATTTTCCTACCCCTCTCTAAGTTGGAGTCTTCAGTATATCAGAGTTTACTGGGGTCTGCACCTTTAAGACTGAAAAACCTGTCCAGATACACTTTAACAACAACAGGACTTAACAATGGATTGTTGGGTCACCAGTCGACTTGTCAAAGAAATTAGATGAATTGTCACCATAAAATCTTTCTCAGACCAGCTGGGAATTGAGCTTGGATGCAAGGGGACAATTGGGACAGACCTACCGCTGTTACAAGGCCTGATAAGAATTTCATCCATCCATCAGTACAAAATCATTTTTTTTTGCTATCCTTTTTAGTAATTTCACTTCATAGCTTGGTCTACGTCTACACACCTACAGCCCCCGCCCACCCCACCCCCCACCCTCATCGTTCCCCCTCTTTTTTCACCCCTCAGTGGTTCTCTGTTGGTGTCCTTGGCTGTGTCCACCTCTGGGTGAGATGATATTAATTGAGGTAATGGAACATTGCTGAAACAGGATTAGGTATGCATACTGGGAGAGTGGGACAATGTCCCATAATACAATTTGGGATTTCTATCTGAGCCTCAGGCTTTCAGTATTCACTGCTTATATTTACATCTGGGCATTTATGATCACCCTTGATCCCTTTGCTTCACTTGAAAAGTATACCTAAGCTTTCATCGACATTGTATCCGGTTTTTTGCATATCTTGAGGGATATTTTGCTTTGCTGCTGGATAATTTATTAATATTATGTCACACAACATGATCCATTCATGTTTATGAAACTGAAACTTTTTATCACAGAGATCTGCTGAAGCACAAATTAGACGTTGTTTTCAATTTTTCAATCTAACCTCTCACGTAAATAGTACACCAGGGGACCCATGCATTAGTAAAGATGTAATGTAAGAGAATGAAATTAATCCTGAAAATGGAACACCATACATCCCACTGTAATTTACCGAATTCAAATAATATCTGTGGAATGAAAATGATTCATTTATTTCCATAAAATGAAATGAATCCAGGAAATTCAAATAAGTTAAATGACAAACACAACATATATCCTGAACTTCTACCATTGTAAAATTGGCAAATGGTCAAATCTTCACATCTCATTACTCCAGGTACATATTTGTATTATAAGCTATACCCTCTATATACCCTCTGCTATTTGTAATATTGGGTGAAAACCATAGCAGATTAAATGTTTCAATTGATTTCTGCAAGATCCTGGATGTATTGACTTTACTATCATAGTACTGCCTTCCTCCCTTGATCACTCCATCCTCCCTTCATTACCATCCACTCAAGCGCAACAGTTGTGGCTGAGTATTTTATTGCCCTAAAGCACTTTACCATATCATTGTTATCATGTGAAAAGCTTGTTACCCCAAGTCTTTTCCTTTTTTTTCATGTTTTAATTTTGGAACTGTATGTTCTTGTTCGAGCTGCGGGAGGTCGGAGGCTCTGAGGTGTATCTATGAAACCATTTCATAACGCTGATGTTTATAATCACAGATCCACGGTGGTCAAAGTAAAAAGGGGGTTGTTTCAAAGTCAAGACCAAATTTCTGTGTGATGTAATGTATTTCTATTTCACTGTCACCCGGCGTTGCTCACATTACTCTGCTTTATTCTAACATCGAAGAAGCAGCCTCTCCCGTTCCTCCCCAATGATCATTGCTGAAGTTTTCTTACTGTAGTGACTGGACAGCAAATATTGGCAAAAAAAAAAAAAAAAAAATTGGAACACTGAAAACCAATGTCCTGGTCCCTCACTGAGGAGAGCAATTAAATAAAAATAGCAAGATTGCTATTGCTCGAAAAGGCTCTGCTTTAAAGAAGATCATCCTTTATTAGTGGCACTGAGTTGCTGACTAGATCAAAGCATCTACTTTGAGCATTGTGGAGAAAGAGGACAAATCGTAAAATCATGGGGAAACATAAAAACACATGAAAGAGACTATTTTATGATAAACAAGGAGTGTGGACAACCCTTCCTTGTCTGAGGGTGCACAGTTTAGCCCTAGGTATTTTGTAGACTCCACCTTGACAAACATACATTCATAGTGAGAAACGTGTGTACGAGCTGGCCTTTTTATTCAAATGACTCATTCTGCCTTTCCATTGTATTACCAGAGGAGCTGATGGAAGGCCTCGGTAGGAGCAAAACAAAGTGATCTTTGACTAACAATTTTCTGCAACCTTTCAAACCATACAATCCAGTAAATCAACTGCTGCACTTCGATCTTTTTTTTTTTCCACCAACGCAAATCTTGTGTTCTGACTCGGTGCCATTTTACAGTTTGTACGATTTACAAAAACCTTCACCATCTATGGTTAGCTGTATCCAATTTCCTTACAATGCTAGCACATTACATCATGTCTTTAGAAAGGAAGTGTAATTTCTTTGCATTTATGCCCCGATTCCGTGATGTGTCGCTTTTAGGAGAGCAGAACTCGGCAAAGTTTATTTTTTCTTCACTGTCAAGACCAAGCCTATTGACTCTCAAAATGTAAAGAAGTGTTTCAAATCTAGAGCTGCCTCTGTAGAAATGCATTTCTGGTATAACCGATTCACCAACTCTAACTCTTTCAAGGTCGCACAGTCCAAATCAGAGCAATGAAAATGACAAAGCAGTGAAAAGAAGTTTTTGGAGAATGTACAGAGAAAGTGCAGTCAGAGGACACTGTGAAAGGTATGTGGACATTCTCGGCAGGTATGGACTTTTGCCTTTTCAGATCATAGGTACTTGTTCAGATGAGGCCTGCTGATGCCTTGAGGGGTACCATGTACTGCATACGATCAAGTTCAATGGGCCATTAAAGGGCACTTAGATCTTCCTAAAAGATGTCTGTTAGAGTTTTCATTCCTCAATCCAAGGAATGTGGGCATGGTTTTAATTAAATGATGTAGGGGAATGTAAATTATTATTTAATAAATTATTCATACACTTTAAATTGGTAACATTACATGATAATACGGTTATTTGGCCGCACAATCCTTGATCTTAACTAAGTCACTTAGTGTATTCAGCGCACTCCATTGCCATGGATTTAGAGTTAATTTGACCAGTCTCTGTCAGACATATTGAACTGATATACTATGACTTGAGGATGACAGATTGCGAGAACATGAAGTGGAGGTCAATGATCAGAAGTGCTTGTGTTGGAATTTCTCTTCATACACTTTGTTACTTACATGTTTGAATCTTATCTTTGCCAGCTAAAGTTACTTTTGAGATTTGTGTGAGGCAAAAAGGTGTAAATGTTGTTTGCAAGCCAGAGCAATTGGTTAACCACAGGCTACACTGTTGCATTATTATTATTATTATTACATTTTTTTTTTCAAATACAAAATTGTCCTACTACGGATCAATTCTCATACACAACGACCAGGCATTTGAGTCCATGGTCAGCGAAATCATTTGAAATGTATTCATGAAACTGTTTTTTTTGTATGCTTTATTTTTGGTTGATTTCAGAAAAAAACTGGACCTTCACTTTTTCCAATATAGAAGCCTCCAGGGCTAACAATTACTGTATGGTATAGGATTTTGATATGAGAGAGAGCTATAAAGAAAATGCAGTGACCAAAAACATTTGCTGATTATTATGCTGTCTGATAAAATGCCATGTGTGCATGAATGTGCACATCTATCTTTGTGGTGATGCTGAATAACCATATACTTCTGTTTGCTGAGTAAAAATATCAATAGTGTCTGTCCCGGGGTGTGTGTGCATGTGTGTGCATGCGAGCTTGTGTGTGTCTATGTGTGTTGTATGTGATATATCAATACCTTCTGTCTCTTTGTTTGCAGCCCCTGCTGCGCTTCAGACTGCAGTATCTGCAACTTGCTCACTCATACGTGCATCTACGTGCACGTGTATGTGTTTGTGTGTGTGTTTGTGTGTGTGTTTGTGCGTGTGTATTTGTGTCTGTGTGTTTTCATCCACCTATTATGGCTGCCATCTGACAAAGTTTCTTTTTCTTTATTTTGTCACAAACAGCATCACACAAACACAGTAATGTATCTTGTAAAAAGTGCTCTAATGACACAGTTAGGCCCTTTAAACAGTGTTTATAAATGCAATTAAATGGACCGGCCTTTGTAGAGGCATTCATGTGCAGTGTAGCAGTGATCTGGCATGTGTGCCTGTGTGTGTGAGTGAGCGCGTGTGTGTCCATTTGGAAGGCCGGCACTCATGATAGCGGGGACAGCCTCCACTTAACCCGAAACCACCATGGTGAAATTACAGAGCATCAAAATTACAGCACTTATGTGAGCAAAGAGAGAGCGACAGAGTTGGCTTTGGGAGAGGGAACTTGGTCCTGACACATACAAACGCATAGACGTACAAGCACACTCGCAGAGAGTCACAGAGTGCTGCACAACAGTCAGTGATTCAGTATGAGGAATCAAAAATGCAAAATGCTGAACTGTTTGCACACCGATGACATATTGGTTTGAAAATGACAGTCTCAATGGGATGCACTCGGATTTTAGGCTGATTTCATTCATACTGACTAACACTGTATATTTTTTTGCTTTGAATGAAATTCATTCATGCTTAAAAACTGATAAACCACTCTTGAAACTCTTTTTCAATCAATTTGTTTCACCTACTTATCTATGGTAGGGTATGAAAAAGAAAATACTTTTTTGTACTTGATGGTGACGTTTGTTTTAAAAAAAGGAATAAATTGTGCTTTTTGGAAGTTACAAGAAATCCCAGTGAGGATGACCATTCATTTGATTTTTTTTATTAGTGCTGTAAAAAGAAATGGTTAATGTGAATAAATAAAGTGACTTATATGGTGCATGACTGTATTTTCTTGAAATCCCCTTATTCAAGTACAGCTCAGCAAAGTTTTCAGCAAGAGATGAAGGTTTATGAAATTACAATTGATATTGCATTTGAATACAGAGCTCACGCTCCTTTTGGACACTGAGATAATCCAGATATAAGCGCAATAAGGTTAAATGAGTGAAATAAAAAGAAAATAAAAACTACTAGTTGAAACTCGACAAACTTGAGCAGAATTGAGATCAAGCAATTAGAATGATTTTAGAACTCGGTGATGGTGATCTTTGAGACAGGTACCGGCCATAATACAGTCAGAAACACTATGTCATGTGGCTGATGCCATTTAAATTTGCAAACAGCTTTTTGCAATGTGTTTTCCTGTCTGATTTAATGTTTCTTGTTTTCAAAAAATGTATAAATATGTGTATAAGACAGTGTGGGGATTTTTATTTATTTATTTATTTTTTGGGTTATTAATTATTTACCCCCCAAAACTTATATTGTGTGATCACTGAGGCTGATAGTGAATAATAGAATAATAGAATCTTCTGTTCAAATGCACAAGCATAAAATTCACTTCTGAACTCAAAATCTTATTAAGCAGATATGAAAATGGGTTGACATACCAGTTAAATTTTCTCTAAAAATACATGACTATATTTTCCTGCAAGTACAATGCGCAACACACACCCGCATACACACACAAACACACAGAAAAAGTTTGTTTTAAAACACCTGAGGAGACAAGCACACACATGAGGAAGCACATTTTCTTTACTTGCCACAAGTTGGTGGTCACATTTACACATTTTACACACGCACTGACACCAAGCCTTGCACACATGCACACGCATATGCACATACATTGAAATACACTCAGGTATTAAGTGATCTGCAGGGACCAGCAATAGCTGCCAAGCAGGACAATTCAGTCATCAGTGCGTCTTTGTATGTGTATATCTGTGTTTCTTGCAGTGACCACAGTGGGGGATCACTCTGAGCCGAGCAAACACCTCAGCTGGCCGGAAGCCCACACACAAACACACACTACCACATTCATACACGCACACGCATGCAAGCACCCACACACAAGACTATGCTTCTTTTCCTACTCTAATCCCTCATCCGCCCAGTTGGTTTCATCCCTCCATCTGTCCATCAACATTGCCTACATGTGGCTGTCTTCTCACTGTCCTCCCTCAATCTTTTTTCTATTCCACATCTATTTAACGGCCTCTCCTTTCTTCCTGATGATTCAACGACAACAAAAGAAGATAAGCGGGGCAAAGGGGAATCGTGGAAGTAAAGGCTATGAGAGTCCCACACATCCTAATCTCCCGCAAACACACACAATTTGTTGTGTTTGCAGGTTGCGACTTGCCTAGAAGAAGCCAAGCTTGCAGCTAAAAATCTTTCCCTGTCTCTCCTTTCACCACTTTACCTACCTAGTTTCCCCACCCTCCATTCCTCCACCCATCCCTCTATTCTCCCCTCCCAGGTGGGAAGCACTCAGTGCAGTCTCTTTAATTGTATTCATTCAACAAGGCCAATCGATAGAGGACATTTCTAATACAAATTTATGACTATTAGCCATCAACGATAAAAAGCCTTTATTTTCCAAGATAGCTCTGGCTTGCGGTGAAAGAGAAGAGGAGGAGGAAGGAGAGGAAATACGAGCCATCCTGCTTTTAACACAAACAGCCTCCCACAGTCTCACTGTCCGACCTTGGAAAGATACAGTTAAAGCTGCCAGAAAAAAAAAAACTCGAGAACTCATGGTTTTGTTTTTGTTTTTTTTTCTTGTCTTTCATTTTCTTTCCGTTCCTTCTCAGACAAGGCTTCAACTTCAAGTGGGCCTCAGGTGTTTTGGGGAGGTTTTTCAAGCATTTGATTTTAGCGCACAAGAGAATTTCATGATGGACTCTGGTGTGGCGGCACTTTCTCTGGAACAAAATCTCATCATAAATAATCACCTAACCTGGCTTGTTTTTTGACGTTTGAGTATGATTAACTGCTGTCTCAGTGGTGCAAATGAGAAAACCGGCAGTGTGACAGCAACATGACAAGTGATATATTTTACATATTGTCTCTGTTTTGGTTGAATTATTCATCATGAGATAAATCTTGATAGAAATTCCTGTTAATGCATCAGGCAAGAAGAAAATTAGGTGAATTTTGGCCAATCTGAGTTTTCTGATTTGGTCACTTCGCTGTTAAAAACACGGGCATTCAGCAAGGGATGGTTGCGTCAAGATAAAGCACGCAGACAAACTCCCCTCCAGTGCTCCTTCACAACCTTGTCTACTTAACAAACACCGTAGGCTTGATTCATAAGCGCTGCAGTCACTACACCCTGAGAGGCCAATCGATACCCCAGACGCTTTTTTAACAGACCAGAGAAAAAAATTCATGCGGAGAGGTGAAGGTAAAAGAAAAAAATAAGGGAGACAGGCTGAATATATGGCTCTGTTAATACAGAGCGAACAGCAGTTTACCTGCCTCTTTAAATTCATTCTGGTGTGCAAGGCAAGTGTGACGGCTCCCACAGAGAGAAGCCCCACGCTCGTCGCCAAAGGAAATCTCTTGCACTCCAAGAGAAACAAGGTGTGCATGTGCTGGAACCATACTGAGATGATGGAGAGAGATTTTTGTGCTTTGTGTGAAATGACCAGTCAAATGTATTGGACAGACAGCAAGGATAAATCATGCATTGATACACAACAGAACTCACTTTGCCAGCCTTTTTAATCCTATCCATTTTTTTAAAACTAAAGTAATGTTGTGAAATTATCCAATGCTTGGAATTTTAGTCCTCAGCTGGATGACTTCAGTTGTGACTATATCAGCCTGTGTTTAGTAAGATTTCTCAGAAGACTTTATCATCTCCACAAAGCCCAGGGCAAAAGTGGTCCACGTGGGTATAAAAGCACCAAGAAAAACACATGGTCCTTTGTGTCATTGCGTAATAATTTTTCACATTTTTTTGATCAACCTCAGGATTCATTCAGCGGTTTCACATTCTGCATGGAATCTTGGGAGGTTTTGACTTTCCACTGCTGTCAGTGAGGATTAGGAGTCTGAAAAAACATTGAGCAGGGTCTTCATTTGGGACTTTGCATCTCCAAACCTGTGCACAATGTTGTCCTGACAACTAGACAGACCCCACAACTTTGAGACAGATGGAAAATCCATTTTAATTAACCATGCTTTCTTAAACAGAAGCCTGTGTTATGCTTATCATTTTTTTCAAAGTTATATTGTTTGTCATCTCTGGGATTTAATTTGGCAAGGCAGTGGAGAAATACAGGAAATATGGACGCAAGTACAATGACATGCAACGGGAGTGGAACAGACCCGCTTTTGACACCCAGAATAGTCACTTCTTAGAATATATTGGCATAGAATATTTAAAAAATTAATAAATAATGCAGAAGTTCTGATATTAGCAAAAAACAATGTTTTCAATATTTTACCTCCTTGTTGAATGCGCACTTGAACTCATAATGAATGTCGTTTCCATCTGGTACAAACCACTCTCTGGATTAAAGTTGAGATTTTTTTTTTTAACCTCATTATTTCTACATTTTCAATTGCATTAACATGTTCACTACTAAAAAGAAAAAAATCTGCTGCTCATTCATTGGAGGTTTCAAGAAACAACAACAAGTAAATCTGCATCGCAGATTTTTTTTTGCCCTGGAACCCGTTTTTTCATAGATATCACAGAAGCAACTCACTCAATAGCTATTAAATTAAACTTAGACCATATCTATATGCAATCATATTTTATATGAGGTTACGCTTAGGATTCAGGCCTTAAAACTGTATGCATCCGCGATGGTTGTTATTTGCTGAATTCCCTATAAAATATACCTTTTTTTTTCTCCAACTCAATGTATTCAGCCACATCCTTATTCTTAATTGTATTCTTAATTAGTGAAGTGGCTTAAATTTCTGTGGGTTTTATTCTCTGTATTCTTTTTGAAATGGGTGCCCGTGTTAACTTCTTTTCATAAGCACTTTATGGTGGATTATAATATGAAACACCATCCAAAAGAAATAATAGTAATAATTAGGTTACCTACAATGGCAAAGACTTTAACGTATTTTGTTAAGTGCATATCATCGGCCCCTTTTTTTTTGACTGGGTGCCATATTCCTCCTGTAATCTTTCTATCTCCTGAAAACACACAACAACATACTGCAGAGAATATGATATCTGAAAACTATCATCAGTGCTGTGGAAAGTTTTCTTTTTGTCAAATTCAAACTCTTGAGATTCTGGGGCCGAAACAGATCTGCCCCAACCCCAATTATTTCAACAGAATCATACAATCAAATATTTTTCATTGTACCTGGAAACTGAAACAAAAGTATCTCTTCAGTCTGTTGCTCTAATGATTTTGAAAAAATGGTTTGAATGAGCTTGTGACTGCATATGGTTTAGACAGTGTTTCTGAAAGATAAAATACGTTGTGATGGATGTGAAAGCCACGTCAGTTTGTGTGCAGAATGGTATTCATTTCTGCATACATGAAGACATACACAAAAAGATACATACACCCACGCACACACACACGCACACACACAAACACACACACAAACACACACACACACACACACACACACACACACACACACACACACACACACACACGTGCACTCCTCTTCTGCTCTCCTTACCAGTTTGTGTTGTGGGGCAGATATGTGAACATTTATTGTCATAAAAACCGAATTCTCAATTGCCCAGAAATTAGCAATGTTACAAACACTGCTGTCATGGACAATTGCAAAGTGTGTGTGTGTGTTTTGAGGTTTTTACTCCAGTAGTACTCCAGACAAACACTGCCGGTTCCCTGTTTCATGAGGTATCTTTCCGTTCACACACACACAGACACACAGACACACACACACACACACACATACATTGACGCACATTATATATATATATATATATATATATATATATATATATATATAGAGAGAGAGAGAGAGAGAGAGAGAGAGAGCGAGAGAGACCTCGGGCCTGGCCACCAGTAGAGGACAAAAAGGCGAGTAGTTGAGAAGTGTGGAAACCAATGGGGGGAAAGGGCAGAGAGACCGCACCAATGTTTTCATGTCAAGCGTGTATCGGTTGATATTCTCCGGATTCGGAGGAAATAAGTATGTTACACACACACACACACACACACACACACTCACACACACTCACACACACAACTTGTGTGTTTGTCTTTGTGTGTTCCAAAAGATGCTCCATTAGCGATTTGGGAAGTGGTGGGGGGCCTGGCATTCCCACTGGACCGGGTATGGCCTAAGTGCTGCATAACACACACACACACACACACGCACACACACACACACGCAAACACACGCAAACACACACACATACACACATAAACCCCAAGCAACCCCACCCTCGGGGGCACAGCCTGTATACCCCACCCCTCCTCCCCAGCCTTACCCACCCCTTAATCCCACCTAGGACGACCTAGTAGCGCCTGCCAGCCGGGTCCAAGGCACCGCACTCTCATACACACGCGCACACACACAAACACATACACTGATGGTCCACTAATGACCAAACCCAACCAGCTCCCAAACAACTCTCAAAAGCTATTAGGAGAGGGCATTTTGTTGTGGAAGTGATTCTTTATTTTTTTTATATGCCATTAAAAGCCATGGATAAAATGTGTGTTCGCGTAAATACAGCCACAGGTCACAAGGATAGCAAACAGGGATAATTGAGAAAACAGACCCCATCCCCCGGAGATGAAGGTAGAGGAGAATCCACATGTTGCTCTTCATTGAACTAAAGCTCATGTTGAATAAACAGCAAAGTTTTGGTCTGCATTTGCTTTTGGTGATGAGTACATTGGCTTTCTTTGATGAATCCAAATGGACATCCAGGCAGACACGTATTGCTTCATGGATAAAACATCCCACCAGACGCGAAAGGCAGATATATCCTCCCACCAGCTCCTCAGAGTGCTGGACACCGACAAGTACAATTACAATACACAGAGTTAAGTTCTTTAACCTTCTGAACTGAAACCTCCCTGTGAGTTTCAAATGATTTTTCTCCTTTTTTTCTAAAAACTATGCAGAGGCAGTAAAAAACACAAGGTACTGTCAGATTGGAAACTTTCTGATGATGCATTGTGCGCCAAATGCGCTTCAATCGGGGAAAATAACAGATCTGACCTAATACCGAGACATATTCATTGCATTTCTTATTTATGATGGTTAAGGTACTATAATAACACTTTAAGAAAAAGCCGACAGTAGAACACCATCTATCTATCTATTTATCTATCTATCTATCTATCTATCTATCTATCTGTCTGTCTGTCTGTCTGTCTGTCTGTCTGTCTGTCTGTCTGTCTGTCTATCTATCTATCAATCTATCTATCTAACTATCTATCCATCGTCCTATCTGTCCACCTATGATATTTCATTGTGTAATTAAATTTGTGATATTGTATTATTAACAGTTAAAAGGTTTGAGTCTTACAACTATTAACATCTGTCAGGGCTTCTCAGACGCATTATCCAAACTTTTGTTCTTTTTCAAAGGCTTAAAAAGCTTTCCTCCCTTCTCAATTAAGGGGACACGTTTTTTTTATCGTTACAGTTTAAGACCAACCCATTTTTCAAAATGTTGTTGTTGTTGTTGTTGTTGCATGGTGAGAACCTTTTTTTTCTCACCCTCAGAAAACTGGGGGAGGTGGGTGGGGTGAGGGGGATCTAAACCGTGCATTTTAAACCCCGAAGATGTGAATGCAGGCGGGAAGGCTATGGAGGCTCCTGACAGGGAGAAAATAGCTCTCTTTCCAGGGTAAACATGGTCCATTCCTTGCAAGTGGCGAGCATCATGATTCACGTCAGGTCAGGTTCAGACCCGATTTAGAGCCGAATGCACACTGACGCAATTCTTTCCTCGAAGGAGATGGCAGGCTGGCATACCTGTCTATTACAGACGGCCTCCATAATACTCCCCCCTCCCCTTTCTTTTTCATCCTTTTTTTTCCTAGTCTGTCTCTTTCCTTCTATTTTTTTCCTTTTTTTGTCAGTCTGTTTGAGATGGTGAGAAAAAGACAAAACAGACAGCCCTGGCTCAGTCTTATTCACAAAGCAAGTCAGTTGCCAGTAAGAAAGAGAAAAACATTCAAGCGCAGGGAAAACCTCTCGCACACACACACACATACACACACCTAACATTTTAGGTATCCTTCTCCCTTCTTAAGCCCTTAATAATGCACAAGGCTATAATCACATTCGTAACAGCTGTTAAGCAATCTTTAGAATGATGCTTCCTGATGAGAAGATCACTCAACCTATTAGACAAACTTGCCCGCAAAATCCTGCAGAAGGTGGGAGTGGCAGCAGCAGGAGAAAGGACATGATTTTTATAGCCGCATGCTGCTACTTGAGATGCCGTGATTAACCGTATTTCCTGCTTCTGACTCGCCCATGTCTTCATTTTGATTTGTTTTCCCACCTGATGAGCAAAATAGTTTTCGGCATGGGTATGGATATGGGAAAGAGAGCGGGTAGGCAGAAACAGCTGTGATGAAGGGTGTTAGCCAGAGCGGTCGAATGCTGACTATTCATGACACTGTTGTCTGGCCTCAGACCCACGTGACGAATAGGACTGCTTGTTCACACAACAGGAATAGATATGAATATGATATGCAAATTTGATGCAAGGGTGGCAGAAAATGGCTTCCTGAACCTTGTACATCGGTGGGTTTAGGCACCATCTCCTTAAATACGTTGGTTAAAAATGATTATCATTCAAAAAGGACGGTTTTACAGAATTAGTCTTGACAATGCTCGTTTCCTGACCCTGACAGTAATTTGGTGAATGTGTGTGTCATAGGAACACTGTCCACTCTTATATGTAATGTATAAGAACATGATGTGAAAGAAAAAACAATTGAAAAAATCAAGCTCTTCAGAATCTCAAACATTGTCTATTTCAATATCAGTATTAAATTATGTGTGATATGGAGTATGTTTCCAGCATGACGAAATAGGATATAATAACGATAACCTACAGTTTCTTAATTCTGCTAAACTAATACTGAGAAAGAATTGGGAAACTGTCAGAAAAAAGCAGACGGGCAGTGCCAATATTTGCAACAAACTATCCGATGCCTCAATAGGATCATCTGCTGAGCGCCATTTTACGTGCAATATCCTCTTCATATTTTTGCTCTTTATTTATCATGTTAACTAGCAAGAGGATTGTTATAAATGATCAATTACTTGACAGTGACGGGACCCAGACGTTCTCATACTCCTGTTGCATATCGGTCTTTCTTTTTTAAGTGGGGTGGGGGGTGACTTTTTTTGTCAGCTTATTCATTACAGGCACACACACCTGCCTCCACGATAAAATGGAGGATTTCTGGAAAGTCTTTGAATTGGAAGGGAACGCTTACATCATTAACATCAGAAAATCTTGTCAGTGGCGTGGAAAGACAGAGAAAAGTATTTTTTTCGTGTTCTTTTCCCCTGAAGGTACCTAGACTGTCAGATAAGATGGGTAATATGCACAGAGGAGGAGGAGATGTCCATGTAGATACAATGCACTCGCCATGTTCAAAGTATGGTACTACATAAAGAATACTACAGCAGCATCACAATTACAGACTCCATATCAATGCTTGAGGCTCTTATTTGCACACATAACCATACTGTGGTGTCAAAGGTACCACGGTTACAAACACCAAGCATCCATTACTAGAAGACCACTCTTCCTCTTGAGACAACCATGCTCAGTGGAGTAAATAGGCCTACAATTCTTTAAATGTCATGTTTCAATATCAGGAGCAGGTCTAACAAAACTCTGTGTTGATTTTATAAGGCTGCTTTGTACATGCAGGCATATTTCAGTGTCACATGCACAAAGTCAGATTTCCTAACTGCACTTTTCCTTACAGGGCAGCAACTCCTTGACCCAGTAACATCCTGCAGCACTTTGTGTTCAAAACAGTTATACCAGCACCATATTTCTCCCCGTCCCAGACGTGCTACTTGTAAACTGTTTCCCCCCCATCACTGTCTGTCTGTAACCCCCCAAACCCCTACCCCCACCACTGTACTCCCCTTCCCTGCAGCTGAGCACTGTAAATCAAGTGGAGACATAGCTCTGCATGCATGCGTGTGAGGTGTGTTTGTGTGTGTGCGTGCGTGTGTATGTGTGCGCGTGTGTTAACCGCAGCCAGAAAAAATGTGTCCCAACTGAACACACTCTCCCTCCACCCTCCCTATACATCTGCCTATAGGAGGAAGAAGAAACACAGGGGCTGAAGGTGTGTGAATATGAGTGCATGCGTGTGTGGCCGTGCATGTGTGTGTGTGTGTGTGTGTGTGTGTGTGTGTGTGTGTGTGTGTGTGTGTGTGCGTGTGTGTGCGCGTGTGTGTGTGTGTGCGTGTGTGTGTGTGTGCGTGTGTGTGCGCGTGTGTGTGTGTGTGTGTGTGTGTGTGAGAGAGGCTGATCATGAGGTCCCCGTTGAGTCGACCTAAAGTTACCTGACTGTCGACGTCTCCGGCAGCAGGAAATGTGTCGGGTGTTGTTTGGCAGTCATGGCTGCCTCTGTGTGTTTCCAGTGTGTAACTGGCTTCTGGAGCTTCTCAGTTCTTCTGTCTAAAGGCTCCTCGGTCGCAGCGTTGCCGGTAATGACTTCTGTGAGCGGGACAAAGGACCCTGTGTGTCCCGGTGGGACGTCGTGCCACGGACGTCCCCTCGCCGCTCCACAATGGCTGCCTGTCCAAACAGGGCCTCCTTGTCGGAGGCCGTCCCGCAAACATGGACGGACGAACCCCAGACACGCACATCACTGGGGTTCATATCTTCTGAGCTGGAACGGGCTTCTTGTGGAGCCAGAAGATGCAGAACCTCCCGGTTCCTCCTCGAAGCGCCTGCTCTCCTCAGCAGTCGTCTCACGGGGACGTGGCACGGAGATCCGAGTGCGAATGCTTGATATGACAAAGTGTATCTTCTACGTTCCCCTCAGGAGGAGGACATGCCCGAGGAGGTGAACATCGACCAGTTGCTTGATCTGCCCGGTGACCAGGAGCGCGTCCAGAAGCTCCAGGTAGGTCAACCCCGGAATGAGGGGTCTCGGCCCGGAGCTGTGCTTCCTGAGCGGACGTGGTTTGAATGGTGGTGGTGAAGCCGCTGGCAGACGTTCCTCCCGCTCTCTGTCCACAGGAGCTGCTGCAGCGCTGCAGGACCAGCACAGAGGTACGTTCTCAGCCGCGCCACACCGGCAGGACGTGCTAATGAGTCCCGGCCGCAGAACGAGCCGAGGACGAAGGCCTCCCGTCCCATGTTTCACGTTTGCGGCGTACGTGGGTTGGCGTCGGAGGGGGATCTCCTCCACGCCCGGACCGACGCTAATGACCGCGTGAACGTCCTCAGGCCTTCGTCCGAGAGCTGGTGGTGAAGCTGGAGGGGGTCCACAAGCAGGACGAGCTGCAGACGGAGGGCATCGAGCACCCGGTCATCTGCCACAGCCGCCACGTCCACGAGCCCTACCACTTCCACGACCACCAGCGCCGCGGACACAACCAGACCCTCTGAGCCCCGAGCCGCGGAGGACACCGAGAAGAAGACAGCATTCACCGGGGACAGGTGGATGACGGCGAAAGACCAAGCCATCTCCTATTAATCCCCGCAGATGGGAAGTAGTCTCACACACACTCACACACACTCATGTCTTCACTGTCGGGCCGACATTAACAGCTTTAACAGCTGATCCGTCTCCGTCCGCACAACGTGTTCCTTTGCCTTCAGAAGGAGCCGGAGCAGCGGCTCCAGCTTCTCTGAGAACGTCCAGCCTGCGTGTGTTCCTGGATCTCCGGCGAAGAAAACCCCGCCTCTGTTCCCGTAAAGGCCGGCCGATGCCGGCGGAGGACGGAGGACAGCGGGGCTTTCACTTTCGTGGGATGGGGAACATCATCACTTACTGTGCTTCACTCAAACGCCGCTGGCGTCAGAGCGCGGCAGGCGGCCAAGGAATGCGCTTCCTCTTCAAATGACGCATTCGCCATCAGAGAAGGATCACGCCAAGGCCGGGCGGACGACAGAGGACTGCCGGGTTTCGCAGCCGGAGACGCTGCGGATCCTCCCGGGGAAGAAGCTCTGGCGGTCTCCAGCCCGCCTGTGCAGGAGCAGGTGATCTCCACACTTTCCCCGGGACGGTCTCTTATTCGCTGTCACTAACGAAGACGCTGTGACTGATCTGGTCTCCTGGTCTCCCTCTGGACTCACAGCCTCCTAATGACCTCCAGCTTCTGCTCCTCTCAGTCCTTCAGTCACCACCCGTTGATTGTCGAGTGGCGTTTGTCTCTGCTAATAAAACCTCTTCACTGTGGACGCGGCTTCCGTGCAGTGTTGTCATGTCATTTCCTGAGGAACCAGAGGTCTGAGGGCCAGCTGGGGACCAGGGAGAAGCAGCAGCTTCGAGGGTGGCTCGCTCGCCTTCTCGGCCGTTTGTTTTGTTGGTGGCTTCATGCCGCGGAGAACATCGTACGTAGCTGAAAGACCTCCTGGCGTAACAGCCTCTTGACTCCACAGCCGTGGATGAAACCAGGAGCGAGCAGCTTCCTTCATCTCAGGATGAAGACTGCTGCTCTGGAGGCCTCCAGGGTTTGGAAACTGCAGGTGAAGGTGTAGAGAAACCTCCTGAACTTTGAACATCTCTCTGCTCAATCCGCCAACCGGGTGGAGATCCACAGCTCAGCTGGGACAATCTGTCCACAGGAGAACTACGAGCCAAGAACTCCACAGCTCCGGCCTTCAGGGAGGAGCGGCGGGAAAGACGCCCAAACTCAAGTCACTGAATTTGCATGAAACCAACACTGCACCGCACCCTGAACGCACCGTCCAATGCCCTCCATGAGACCTGGTGGCAGCGCCAGACTGCCAGGAGGCCCATGGAGAAGAATCCAGGAGAACCTGCAGAGCCTGGGGTCGAGGTCCGAGGACGGACATGCATCCGGAGCGCCTGTGCGAAGAAGAACCTGCAGAAGGCTGCTTCTCCAGAGCACCTGCACATGTAATCAGAGAGAAAGGCGTTGAAATCATCTCCTCAGGTCCAGGGGCGAGAAGTCTTCTGGAAGCTGGTGTGCATCACATCGTTTATAGATCTATGTGTGACTGAACGTGGAGACGTGAAGGTCTTCCGGGCGTGTTTGAGGAGACGGCCGGGCCTCATGGGAGCCTGGGCTGGAGGGACTTCCAGGAGCAGCGAGGCGTGACCTCCTCAGGACGACTGACGACCAGACAGCTGACCGGTCGGGACTGCGCGGCAGAGCGTCCACTAGGGGGCAGAGCGGAGCCGCGGCCGCAGGAGGTCCTGCAGGCCGTCGTCAGTAAAGTGGCCTCCTTTCTATTTCCTTATTGTGGTGCCTGTGAAAGTCGCAGCGCACAGCTGTGCGTCCGTGCAGGCATTCGAACGCTCGCACGCCTGCTATCTCACCTCGCTTTGGAGGCGGCGGCGCCGTGACCTTGGAGCGCGGCAGTAAAGCCCAGACAATACCGAGCCTGGTGTTTGCGGCCGCCACGCTTCCGCTGGGGCACGGTCGGGAATGGAATCCGGACCCAAGGCCGCGGGCCGACCGGGCCGACGCTGCCCATCGCCGCACTAATTGCGTGAACCGCCTCCTCCGAGGGGCGATTCATGCAATTAGTGTAATGAGAGGGTCCCGGGGGGAGGGGAGGGGGAGGGGAGGGGAGGGGGAGGGGAGGAGGCTCCGGTGTAGGAGGGGAGAAAGGACGGGACGGGCCTTTCCT
>CAAKHD010006722.1:195047-217737 GCA_901007705.1 Fistularia tabacaria
GGGGGGGGGGGGGGGGGGGGGGGGGGGGGGGGGGGGGGGGGGGGCCGGGGGGGGGGGGGGGGGGGGGGGGGGGGGGGGGGGGGGGGGGGGGGGGGGGGGGGGGGGGGGGGGGGGGGGGGGGGGGGGGGGGGGGGGGGGGAGGAGGCTCCGGTGTAGGAGGGGAGAAAGGACGGGACGGGCCTTTCCTCAGGAAAACATATCACCTTCCACCACAATAGAGCTCCTCAGGAAACCGCAGGCAGCCACATTGCTCTCCTGAGCCACCGAGGACTTTCAGACAAGCTCTCACACTCATCAGTGACACACACACACACTCGCACACACACGCTCACACACACACACACATGCACACGGTCCTCCGCCCGGCAGCCACAGCGTCCACACACTGCAGGATGACACTGGACTGAAGCACTGCTCGGCCGATCACACCAGGTAAGGCTGTGCCTTCGGACAGGGGTGGAGGTGGAGGTGGAGGAGAAGGTGGAGGTGGTGGAGGTGGTGGAGATGGAGGAGAAGGTGGAGGTGGTGGAGCACCTTTCAGCTGGACTTTCCTCTGCGGGTCCAGCATCGGCAGTCGCTATGTGTGGAGAGAAGGAGCAGGGTAGAACCTGCTCTCCATGTTCAGAGGCAGGTGATTATGGATGAAGCTGCTCTGGTTTCTTCTCCGTGTGACAGAACCAGGATGTTTGAGTTAGAAGAAAAGGTTAGTTTTGACTGTGACCAGGGATGAAGCTTACAGGAGAATGAAGATCCTCTGGTGGTGTCTGCTCCGCTCCTGTTCTTCTCCTGAGAGGGGACTAGAGGGTCTTCACCCTCATTTCCCAAACTGGCTGAGTCTCCCACATGGACAGCATGGAGACACAAGTCCCATGGCTGTGGAGCTCATGGGTCCATGAGGTTCCTGGAGCTCCTTCACACTCGTGCTGGTTAACCGGGGAGTGAAAGGCAGACGCGGTCGTGTGGGTTCACATTTGTGTCGGACAAAGTCGGCTTTGGGAGAGAGGCGTTTGTGGAAACATCTCGGTCCAGGTGGAAGGAGGAGGTGACGGAAGGTGGACGTGCACGGCGGGAAAGACCCAGGCGTGGATCGGCTTCTTCTGACTCCGGCGCCGACGGTGGGCTCTGAGATCAAACTGCGTCTCTGTGGAAGAGTTCATTTGATGGCGGGTGATGGTCCTGCACAGGTTTCTCTCTGTGACTTATTTATTCTGGTACGTGACTCCTGGTTCAATGACCTCCCCGGGAGTCCATCGTGTGGGACGAAGAGCCCAGTCATAACAGAAAAACCCAGCTCAGACGCAGAAAGTGTCCTGGAATGTTTGGAGGGTATTTTTTCCAGAGGGCTCAGGCTCCGCCTCCCGGCCCCGGCCCCCGGGCCCCGGCCCCGGCCCCGGGTCTCGGGCCCCAGGGCCACGGCCAAGGCCTGGTGACGACTGCTGTCGGGAAAACCTGAAGCGCGGCGGGGGGTCTTCAGAAGGAGGTCAGGACGTTAGAGAGTCAGCTGTAAGTGGAGGTGGTCGTCCTGCAGGTGGAGCTGAGGCGGGTCTGAGTGTCTTCAGCTGCTCCTCACGCCTCCAGGCCTGGTCTCTGTCCTAGAGAGAAGGACAAGAGCGGATGTGAAGCAGATCCTCGACCCCGGCCCGATCCCCGAAGGTCCGGCAGGTGCAGCCGCGGCAGTGACCGGCAGGAGGAGGTCCTCCTGGCCTGGTGAGGTCCTTACATAAGCGGCATGTGGAAGGACGCTTCCCATGGCTGTTATATAAACCGACTGACGGAAACAAACACCTTCACGTGTCAGGCAGAACTTCTCCACGGCAACAACACACTGAAACTTCACGCCACCTCCAGCAGGAGACACAGCTCTTCTCTGGACATGATTTGACAGAACATACAACACTTGTCCACCAGGATGTGTGTGTGTGTGTGTGTGTGTGTGAGAGAGAGTGTGTCTGAGTGCGTGTGTGAGAGTGTGTGCCTGAGTGTGTGTGTCTTTGAGAGTGTGTCTGAATGTGTATGTGTGTGTGTGTGTGAGTGTGTGTGTGTGTTTGAGAGTGTGTCTGAATGTATGTGTGTGTGTGTGTGTGAGTGTGTGTGTGTGTTTGAGAGTGTGTGAGTGTGTGTGTGTGTGTGTGTGTGTGTGTGTGTGTGTGTGTGTGTGTGTGTGTGTGTGTGTGTGTGTGTGTGTGTGTGTGTGTGTGTGTGAGAGAGAGTGTGTGCCTGAGTGTGTGTGTCTTTGAGAGTGTGTCTGAATGTGTGTGTGTGTTTGAGAGTGTGTCTGAGTGTGAGAGTGTGTGTGAGTGTGTGTGTGAGCAGCAGGCGTGGACTTGAAGATGTCCTCTGTGGTCCTTCCCTCCGTCCAGAGTGTGTGGTCGTTTCTCTCCTCAAACCTCTGCAACCTTCTTGTCCCCAGTTTGTTTGAAGCTCCAGTGCAACCATGCCCATTCTGAAGAAGCTCCCCGGAAGGTCCAAGAGCTGCCACGAGTTCCCCAGGGCCAACGGCGAGCTGATCCTGCCCAGGCTGGACTTGGACCTCCGGGACCTGAACGACCTGAACGAGCTGAAGGAGCTGAAGGAGCTGAAGGAGCTGAAGGGCCTGAGCAAGAACCTGAACCCCTTCGAGGACGCGGACCCGGCCGAGGACGAGAGGAACGTCGGGGAACCGGGCCTCATCATGAGGGAGGTGAAGGGCAACCTGCAGCTGCGGTCGTCCCGCGACGGAGAGGAGGAGGAGAACGAGGTGAACGCGGAGAGGCACGGGGCGGGGAACCCCAAAGGGAGGCCCCTCAGGGGGACCCTGGAGAGGATCTGCGGGTCGTCGCCGCTCAAAACCCTGGGGAAGCTGGGGAAGGGTCTCCGCATCTCCGGACGCCACGTGTGGGGCGGCGGCGCTCCGCACTACTGCCCCGGGGACGCCAACACCCTGCCGGAGAGGGAGAAGAAGAAGGGCCTGCGCCGGGGCTCCGAGGGCATCATGACGCTGCTGCGGTGAGGACGGGGGACGGGAGGGGGTCGAACTCCGGCGGCGTGCGGGAGGCGGCCGGGCCCGAGTGCGATCCAGAACCCGGACGGAAGGTCCGCTCTGGATCCCGGCGGCGGGGGGAAGAACGGCCGTGACATTCGCAGCGCCTGTTTCCTGTTATGTAATGACTGAGAGCGGCTTGTTGACCCGCCGAGCTTGTTTTCCCCGCGACGCGTCTGGAGCCTATTTTTAACCCGGGCCGCGGCGCCCCTTAGCAGAGGTGCAGATCGGCGGTTCTGTCTATCGGTCCGGGCCCCGTCGGACCCTGCCGCTCACGCTGTCTTCTGCGGCCGACGCCGCGCAGCTTCACAGGTCGGCGCAAGGAGGAGCGCAGGGAGAGCCTGCCCTGCGGGGACCTGAGCGCCGTCAGCGAGGCGGAGGCTTCCAGGCGGCCCTCCTTCCTCAGGATGGTCAGTCTGGGCAAGCTGAGGAGAGAATCCATGTCAGACAAGGCGTCCCAGGAGGCCGAGGAGGAAGCGGAGGAGGACGAGCCGGCGGCCAAAACCAGGGAGCCCCTCTCAGGTAACGCGCTCCGCCGCGACCTCGCGTCCCGGGCCCCGGGGGTCGGCTCCGCCTCCGCCAGAGACGGCCGCGCCGGGGCCCGAGGGCCGCGGAGCCCTGAGTCACCGGGTTCAGTCGGCAGTAGACTGTGAAATCAGGAAATGACCGCACTTCCTCCGACACCGGGTTCCTCCAGATAGAAGCCCGGCTGCTCTTGTGTTCACAGACTCCACAGGGAGCCTCACTAGGAATAGACGGGCCCGCAGAACCTGCAGCGCATGACCCAGTTTGCACACACTGTCAGACGGGAATGTTTGCGTAGAGCGTGCCGCTAAACCGCAGCCCTCTGTCTCTCTGTGAAGTCCTGGAGATCCTGCAGCTGGTCAACCACCGGGACCTCCTGCTGGCCGACACGCACATCCAGGAGCTGGAGCGGGAGTGCGAGCTGCTGTCCCTGCTGCCGGCGCCGCCCAGCCCGGCCCTCACGCCCACCGCCTGCCCCGGCACGCCGCCCGGGACGGTACCGCCGTCTTCGTCGTCGTCGCTGGAGGAGGCGCTCAGCTCCAACGCCACGCTGGACTCGGGCCGGCGGAAGGCGAAGGACGTGGAGCTCCTGTACGAAGCCCTGATGAAGGAGATGTGGGACGTGGTGCGGGAGTCGCTCCGCCAGCCCAGCGCCGGGCCCAACCTGGGGCTGGTGGTGCTGGTGATCCAACAGGAGGAGCACGCCGACGCCGCCTGGGCCCTCAGGGAGGAGACCAAAGCCGAGCGAGACCCCGAGCCGGGCCCGCAGATCCAGCCCGGCCAGCGGCCCCGCCGGCTGAAGGCCAAGTGGAGGCAGGCGGTGGCGGAGGCGGCGGACTGGAGCCTCCCCGACCAGGTGGACACCCAGGCGGGCCAGCTGGCCGCCTACCTGGAGCGCCTGAGGAGCCGGATGGTGGACGACCTGGACGCGGCGCGCAGGAACGCCGTGTCCATCTACCCGGAGGAGTTCTCCGCCTTCCAGGTCTACGTGGCCAGCTACCACCGAGCCGTGGCCAAGCGGCTGAGGACCATCACCGGCGGCCCCCTGCAGATAACGGACGTCTACTCTCTCCTGGACTGGTTCTACAACATCTACAACAGGTACGCCGACCGGCCACGCCGTCCTCACGGCGGCCCGACCGTCGCCCCCGGCCGTCGTTCATGCGTCTGTCTTCTCGCCAGGGATGTCCTGGGAACCATCAGCACCACCACGGCCATCAACTACGTGGCCCTGGAGCCCATCCTGCCCCAGGACACGGTCAGCAGGCTGGAGCAGGACTGCCTCAGCATCGTCAAGGTACGCATCGTCCCCGGCGCGGAGCCGGCCGCCGGAGACCCGGGCGTCCGTCTTCGTGACGTTGTGCCATCCGCAGGAGAAGGTGACGTCGGAGCTGATCCAGGTTCTGGACGAGGAGGAGAGGCGCTGGGCCCAGACCCTGCACATAGAGGAGTACCAGTCCCACCTGGCCCGCTCCGTCATCCAGGTACGCCGCTGCTCGCGGGGTTCACCTGAAGGCCGGCGGGAAACCAAGATGTCTCAAGACGCCGGTTTTGTCCTCCTCGGTTTCAGAGGCTGAAGGTGGACTTGGACCGAGCCACCTGCGTCAACCAGTTCCTGGGCGCCAGAGTGGCTCGCTGCTGTCTCATCGGCCTGGCCGACTTCCTGCACAGGTGAGGCTCGAACGCGCGAAGCGCCGCATCAGGGAGACGAAGGAGACGAAATCAGACGAAGGAGCGTGACGGGCGTTGACGTGTCCCGGTGTCCAGTTTCCAGAGAAAGGTGGAGATGTTTCACGAGACTCAGGCGGAGTTTGGAGATCGAGGCGACGGCTACGTCTCCAGAACCATCGCCCTGGTCAACTGTTGCCCCCCTCTCAGGTAAAGCCGCGGCCGGTCCTCCCAGAACGCCGGTCCTCTCCACGCCGCCCTGCTCAGCATCTCCAACGCTCCTGCAGGTCCTTCGTGGAGCGCTGCAGGCAGTGTGACCCGCAGGGCAGCGAGGACTCGGCCCAGAGAGCCGACTCCTCCCTGGACCGGATCATCAACCGGTCCGTGAGGGTGCTGACGGACAGGCTCTTCGAGCACATCAGGGTGAGACTCCCAGAAAAAAACCCTCAGCTCCTGAGCGGAGCCTGCAGAGAACACCAGAAGACCCTTCCCCACCCCGAGAACACTGGCAGCCGCGCATCTCCGTTTCGTCAGCCGACGGAATCCATCCAGAAACGTGTTTCTGAACAAATGAGCCTGGAGCACCTTCATCCGGCAGCCTGCTCTCCTCAGCCTGGCCTGAGGTGCAGAGCAGAAGTCCATCCTGCAGCGAGAACACACACTCAGCTGGGATGGACCTCCTCTGGAGAGACAGAATGTGCTCGATTTCATCCAAATCTAGATATGTGTGTGTGTGTGTGTGTGTGTGCGTGTGTGCGTACATACATACCCAGGTATAAATATATATGTGTATACACACACACACACACAGACACACACTCACACACACACACTCACACGTGTGTGTAAATGTATGAATAGCAAAACAAAGTGTGCCGGTCGGTCTTTGAAATTCTTTATGAGCTTCATTAATTCCAGCCAACAATCAGGCAGGAAAATACTTCCATCTGAAACATGTGGGAGTCCAAGTAGAAGGTGCCGGAAACATTGATGTTGGTGCAGCAGAATAATGGATGTCCTTGGGCGGACCTCCCCCCCCCTCCGCCCGTCTGATAACCAGCTTCTGCTCTGTTGTTGTTCCAGCCTTTCTTTGACAAGCTGATAAAGAGAAAATGGCTGAACAACACCGAGACCTTCGAGGCCATCGAGGCCAACATCAAGCAGCACTTCAAGAAGTTCAGGAGGATGGAGCCTCCCCCGTATCAGGTGAGGCACCGTCCGGCAGACGACCCCGCGCCGCCCGCCGCGCCGCGCCGCGCTAACGGCTCCTGCTCCTTTTGGGTGACGGTCCCAGACGCTGGTGGGCGAGGTGCACCGCCGGGTGCTGGTGGAGTACGTCAGGGCCGTCATGCGTGGGCGGCTGATCTGCACGTCTTCCAAGATGAGGAAGAGGATGGCCTTCCGCCTGCAGGACGAGGCCAAACAGCTGAAGGGGCTCTTCAAGGACCTGGTGAGTAGGAGAAGCGGGACGGGACGGGTTTACGGCGGCCGGCTGGGAAGCGCACTCATTGGTGACCCCGAAAGATTAAAAATAATTCCAGTTTGCTGATTCTTGAAATCCGGCGAGCAGACCTGGCGCGCAGGCCGTGAGCGCGGAACCGACCCGGCGCTTCCCGGGTCAGGACCCAGTCAGACAGTGTTGATGCAGGAGCGAGCGCTGAAAAATGGCTGCCGTCAGTGAGATGGAGATGGATGGAGCGGGCTTACGTTAGCACCGGCCGCGGGGGGAAGAGGGTGTCGAACAGCGGGCTTGACGCCGTGGCATTTGCCCTCTTTCTGCGCGCCAGTTCAAACAAGTGTCCGTCACCTCGGCTGACAACAGGAAGCCGCTGTGTTCGGGAGGAACTTCCTGTTCCTGTCAGCTGGCCAGCTTTGATGTGGGGCTGCCGTGGCCTTGATGGCCTCTTTCGCCGAGGAGCCGGAGAGATGACTGGGAAAAGTGGAAACTTGGAGGCGCGGGGCGGGTTTCTCCTCGTTTAATGGCTTTCTAAAAAAGAGGCTGTTATTTTTAGTGAGGCTGTTTGGGCGAGAAGCCCGGCCACAAAAACAGGAGCGGATCCGTCGGCCGTGGCTCGTTCGTCCGAAAGCACCTGAGCCCTCCGGCCCGAGGGCCCGCGCGCACATCCAGATCATTCTGGAGATCTCCCTCTCTGTCAGGCCTCCAAGTTCTCCTCCGGAAACCCCAACCAACGCCCGCGTCCACTCTGCTCGATGACCGGACGGCGTGGCTCGGGGTCGATCCCCAGCTCCTCCTCCGCCGCCGAGGTGCCGTTGAGCAAGACATTGAACCGCAGCTCAGGGTCCATCCGTGGAGGTCAGACGGAGAGGACTAGATGGAGAACTTGGTGTGAACAAAAGGCCCGTGTGTGTGTGTGTGTGTGTGTGTGTGTGTGCGTGTGTTGTCTGGCGAGTGTTTTTGGGTGAACTGCCCCTTTAAGCCGTCCAGTCTCCGCACAGCGAGGAGTTCCCCCTCCGGGTCGGGTCCGCTCGCCGGTAAGCCCACCTTCTGCTCTCTCTCCGTCCCAGGAGTCCAACGCCTCCTGGCTGGACAGCATCGTCTGCCACCTGGCCGACATCATCCTGCTGGAGGACACCCCGTCCATCCAGATGGAGGTGGCCGTCCTGGTGAAGGAGTTCCCAGACATACGGTGAGGCCGCGCCGAATAACCGCTGGAACTTTTCTCCCGCAACCAGGAAGCATCTATGAAAACAGAGCGGGCCGAGGCGTGGCCCCAGAGGTCCGATATTCTTTTATGCTTACCGATACACATTCTCAGTGCTGACTTTGGCCGCCGTCCAGCCAGGGGAAAATGTAAGAGTATGTATGTTTTTTTTTTTCTTTCTCGGTCACAATGGATCAAAACAAGGAAAAGGAGCGCGGAAACATATCTACATTAACTTTGCTATTTTTGGAGCCGAGCGCCGGGCTGTTTTGAGAATGGACGAGGCTCGGGGGGGCGCAGAGGCTGTTTGTGAACAGATTAAGACTGGGATGACAGTTGGCGACCGACAGCCACATGTGACGCAGGAGTCTCCACAGAGCAGACGGGAAGCTGCCGCCGAGTACTTCCTGTTCCTGCCACCCTGCAGGAGACAGGCTGGTGCCACGCTCGGAATCAAAGAGCGAGAGGTGTGGAAGAGGAGAGGGGGACGAGGCCGGTGTTTCCACGGATCAGAGGTCTTCCTCGAGGTCTCCCGGCGCCGCGTTAACCTGAAGTTTGCGCGCACGTGACTCCGGCGCACGTGCACGCCGACCCGCGCCCCTCCTTCCTGAACCACCTTCTCCCCGCCTTTTCCAGACGGCCCAGAAAACCTCACAGCGCCCCCCCCGTGCGCGCCTTCGCCCCGCGGGGGTCGGAGGCGCGGAGCCGAGTTTCGGGGCCGGCGGCGAACAAGGCGCCGCCGTGACCCCGGGGTCCGCAGGAGGCCGGGTAACTGGGTCGAACCGCGTTTCCTCCAGAAACCCGTGACGTCAACCGCTACACTGGAGCCGTCCCGTCATATTTCAAGCCACATTCCATATTTTCACTCCAATCGGAGCGTCTTTTAAACATCGTATTGGACATTTACGACAGAGACGGAGGCCCCCGAACGCCTCGCAGACTTTCCGTCCGCTGTCTGTGTGTCGTGCGGCGAGATCGGGTCGTACGCGACGCGTTTGTCGGTCGAACCTCGTCCGGACCCAAGGGTCTCGTTTCGGCGGCGACGGACAAGCTAGCAAAGATAGTTAGCATGGGGCCGCTAAGTTCCCCCCTTCCCTCACCTGCCAGGCACTTCCCGCGGCAGAGACGGCTTCACTTATCAGCTGAATTGTTAACGTGCGGGATGTGGAGCCGGAGGCGTGGCGAAGGGTGGAGCACGTGTGAAATGTACCCGCGTTTCCTTCGAGTAAACGGGGCCGACCGGGCGGGAGTGATTCAGGCCCGGCGGCCTCTCTTTCCGCTGACGCTCAGCGAACCTCCTTCCCGTCTGGCTTCCTCCCCGCAGGCAGAAGCACGTCTCCACCCTGCTGAATATTCGGGGGATGATGCGGCAGGCGGAACGCCAGGAGATCCTCAACGTGGTCAAAGACTTTCAGTGCAACGGTGCCCCGGTCTGCCGGGACCGCGCCCTCTTCTCCGACATCCCCGTCACCTCGGAGGTGCACTGCATCAGCCTGGGCCTGCTGCGCCTCGCCACGGCCGTCGCCAACTGGGTCTCCGAGCACCGGCCCAGGCGCGGACGCCGGGCGGCCGGCGGGAGCGCCGGGCCGAGGTCCGCCGAGAGCCACAACGCGGAGGACGTGAACAAACTCCACCGGGACGACTAGCGGTCGCCACGGCGACGCCGACGAGACGAAGACGCACCTTTACAAAAAGAACGAACTGATTGTACCAAACACGTGACCTCAGGTACTGCTCGTACTGTACACGCCCACATCTCCCGGCCATCTGCGGACGTGCTCTCTGAACGCAAATGTGAAACAAGAACTCGTCATGACCTGTAACGATCACACACACACACACACACACACACACACACGCACGCACACACACACACAATGTAACTCATCTAGCCGCTCGTCAGTGGAGAAAAACCAAACTGCTAGCAGACACAATGCAATATGACACTCTACTGGTTATCGTGTATCTACTCAAACCTATCTATATATGTGTATATGTATAAATATAGATATACCCACGTTCTGGTATGTACTGCACGTGCATGTGAGGATGAGGAAGTGTGTGAAAGGGTGAATTTGTTGAACTCTCACTGTGAATGACTTGGATCTGTTGCTGGAAACCCAATAAAGACCCACTGAGTGGGAAGACCGAGCAGAGCGAGAGTCACCGTGCTCCCGAACGCCACCTTCTTCTTCTTCTCTGGTTAGAATAAAACCGGGATGGTTGTTGGGGGGGGGGCTCGTCCGTCGGCGTATTGTTCTGTCCGTCTGTCGCCCTGCGCCGCGGCTAACTTTAGGTGTCACGGCCCCTGGACGTGGGAGGGTCAGACAAGAAGTCTACGGCTATTTTAAACAATACATAGCAAACAGAGCCGGGTCTGACGCACACACACACACACACACACACACACACACACACACACACACACACACTCATGCTCTGTTTATCTTAAGGATAAGGCATCTTTGGGGCAGCCGGCTGCTGCGGGGGGGTTCACACACCCCGAGGATGTTTCTCCATAAACAAAGACTTCCTGTTGTCCGCCGAGGTGCCAACGGATGCTTTTATTGGAGCCGAGTTTACGCCGCGCGCTCGGAGGGGACTTCCTTGAAGGTGCCGCCGCTTCTCTGAACATCTCGGGGGCCGTCGAGCTGGAACGGGGGTCAGCGCCCCGAAGCCTCCATGCAGCTGGTTGATTTTAAGAAGAGAAAACGATCTCACACACACACACACACACACACACACACACACACACACAGACCAGCTTGGTCTTCTGGACTGACCGACCATCCGACCCACAGACTCCTCACACCTTCAGTGTGTCTTCTCGGAGACTCCTCGCCTCGGCACTGAACTCCTCCGCTGCCCAGGTGAAGAAGATAAATGTGTTTTAATCATTGAATTGATCAGTTTGGGGTCACGGGAGGAGTTTGGTTTCTGAAGGTGGTCCTCAGACGGGTGCTGGACTCGGGTGGTTACCGGACCACGTACTGGAGTGAAGACTCTGTCCACCTCACTGGAGAAGACTGCAGTGTGAATCGTCTGGCAGATGTTCCTCCAACAGTTCGATGAACCTGAGTTTCCTGAATAAAAGAGCAGAGCAAAACCTTTCTTTGAGGGTCTGACACCTTCTCATCTTCTCATCTTCACCGGCTACCCTCCCTGCTGTGCTGTCTCCAGGTAGCTCCTGGTCACGTTCATCCATTCATGAACAAGCACACGGTGGGGTTGGAGGCGGGATCTAACCCGCGCCGGCCAATCACAGGGCCTCTTACTGAGACACCCAGCCGTTTGCTGCAGTCAGTCTCGGGTGGTCAGTGAACGGAGTGCAGGTGTTTGGTCTGCTGAAGCAGGACCAGAAGGTTCCAGCGGAGATGAACCAGATGCTACGGGAGCGTGCACGTTGTGCCCGGCAGCGCCCCAGGCATGGAGGTCAGGATGAAGGTAAGTTCACTGACGGAGAACCTGCCTGAAGCCCACAGAGATGAGCTGCCAGGTGTGTTGGTGTGGTGTGGATGAAGAGCCGGTTCGGAAGTGAGGACTCTGCTCGGTGTGCTGCTTTGTGACCTGCTGGTCGGAGATGGATGGATGGATGGATGGATGGATGGATGGATGACCAGGTCTGGGCAGGACTGGGATGCATGGACTTTCGGTGGACCTGGTGGTGTGATGGTGGACTTGTGTGGCCTCCATCAGGTGCCACACCTGACCCAGGGAGGTGCTTCGTACACCTTCTGACAGCTTTGCACGCATGCATGAGGTCCTGCCTGTGTGAGTCTCAATGGCCGAGGGCCCGGAGGACCTCAGGAGGTCCGGAGCGGTTCCTGCTTCCTGTCAAAACAGAACGCAGCGTTCGGTTCTCCTGCTCTTTGTCCTTGGTGGGTCCGGCCTTCCCGGCCTTCGGCTGCGCCCTGCCGGTCCTCCGGCCTTGTTTTGGTGATCTCCACACTTGGCCTACATTTGCGGTTTACTCGGGCTTCGGCGGCTCCAGACACCTGCTCGTTAAAAAGGCATTAAGGAGCTCGTGATTCTCCCAGCAGACGCCGTGATTGTTCGCCGGGAAGCCCGTTGATGCTTTTCGCTCCAGTTTCATTGGCGGCCTGGATTACCAGCGAGCTAATTGGGAACAATGGACAATGCTGCTCGCTGTTGTCTCGCACTGACAAGTTCACTCCTGGAGGGCTTCCGCTTGTTGAACCATTATTTTTATTGTGTGTGTGTGTGTGTGTGTGTGTGTGTGTGTGTGCGGTCCTCAGCCTGGTATGGAGGGCCAGGTACACTTGTGGATGCTGCCATTTCCTCCGTTTTGGGAAGTAAAAGCTTGAAACCCCGGTGAATGTTTCTGGCGGGGTTGTTTACCTGAGGCCAGGTACCTGCAGCCGCGCTCTCATTCTGACGAGTTCCATGAATTTGTAGTACAGGAAGAACATGAAGTAAAGTTGGCATCCAGCGAATGTTAAGTTTGGCACCGCGGCTTCTGAGTCACATGTGCATCCAGAGCATTAGCAGACATCCGGTTGGACTTTTGTTTTCCAGGTATCCCAGCCGGGGATTACCATCTCCGACGGAGGGCAGGTAGGAACGAGGAGGTTCCCCTGGATCCGGCCTGCGAAGGTGGAACAGCCGCGCGATCACAATGCAGTCCCTGGGAAGCACTCCCCTGCTTCCTCTCATTAACGCAGCGCCGCGATGGAAAATCCATCTGGACCAATTTGCTGTTTGTTTTCGGAAGCTGGCCGTGCCCTGTCTTTGTTCACGCTGACATGCGCTCTTCATGCTTCCACGCTCTTCTGTTTGTTGGCTCCTCACGCTTCACGGGTCTGGAAGGGCTTCGTCGAGGGTTTCGGTTGAGGCGCGCTCGTGACGGGTCGGGTCTGAATAGCCGGGCTTGTTCGGTTCGGCCGCTCGCCCCGCGCCGTCGCTCAGAACTGGGCCGGTAATCATCTCGGCTTCCCGGCCGCCCGGAACCGTCCCGGACTCTGACCGGGCCTCCTGAAGCCTTCGGCCTCCGATCCGTCTGCTCGGGGTCAAAGAAACCAGACGTGGCCAGAGGTCTGACCTCGACCCAGCGGCGAAGGCCGGCTGCGGTTTCCCGGTGTGGAATTGTCCTTCTGCGTGAAGCCTCAGGCGTAGCATTCGGGACCAAACCGTGACCAAACCCCTGCTTCCAAAGGAAACGTCTTCAAGGGTTCTTCAGAACACCTCCTTCCGTGCACGACTCAACTCTGAAACGTTGTTTGACAAAGCAGTGCCTGTGTGTCTTCATGAGGCTCCCCAGGGTTGCAGCGGTCTCAGAGGAGGCGTGGACGTCTGACGGTGCAGGGTTTGATCTTCTCTGCCTCCAGTGCTCCTCACGTCTCAAGCGTGTTGAGCAGAACCTGCACGAAAACCGTTTCCGGACGTTCTTCCGGGCGGCCGAGGCGCGGGCCCGTCCGCCGGAGGCCGACCGCGCCGACTCTGGGTTGTGTAATGTTGAACGGGAAGAAGAAGTTGAGAGAGCGGCGAGGCTCCGGCGCCTGGACCTTCGGCTTTGGTGGATCTCCAGCGGAGCGGAGTCGGTCCCGGGTTCTCCTCGGCTGAGACCGATCTTCTCCGCGATGTTGGCAGAGGAAACCGTTTCCGGTTTAATGACCATCTCCAGCGCTGTGAATGAACGCTGACTAAAAGCGTCTGACAGGAAGACCCGGCGCCGGGGTTAAGGTGACCGTGCGAGAGGATGTGGACGGCGGGGCTCCGTCACACCGTCAGACGAGGAGAAAGGCCTGGCATCCAGCTGGTCTAGACGGTTTGAGGCGAGGCGTGGCCGCGCTTGCATAACCCAGATGAACGAGTTGTTCTGACATGACCCGCCGGGCGTGAGTCACCAGAGGACCTCCTGTCCTCTGCAGGTCCAGAGATACCGTCCGTCAGGATGGCTGCCCACTTCAACCCAAACAATGGTGCACTTCGTCACTCCTGATGGGATATCCTGATTTGTGTTATCTGAGCGAATCCATCCAGCGGCTCTTTATTTAGCGCTGCGGAGGTGTGGGGCCCCGGTGCCCGGGATCCACCCACTCACGCCAACCTGTTTGTTTCATTGTCGGCGGCCGCGTCGGATCAGCGCTCCCGGCCCGCCGGTCACGCACCGCCGCAGGAAGTTCACCTTTGTTTGCGGCCCGAAATAAACCGGCCGGATTGTTCGGACCGTCGGACTTTCTCATCGCTCATCAGCGGAGCGTCCAGGGGTTTCGGTTTTCGACGGTCGCCCAGTGGACGCGGGTCTAAATGTTGTCTGGCCCGATGCCACCGCACTGTAAACATCCCAACCTGCGAGGTTATTTGTTTTCCTTTGTTTAAACTGTTTTGACGTCTCCATAATAGCCCCAGCAAAACAGGGACAAGCTTTGTTGCTCCTGAATGTCTGTATTTATGCGAGCACATCCCATGGCCTCGCTCAGCCGCCCCGCCACAGCCGTCAATCAACCCCGCCGCACCGCCGCAAATAGGAAATCGAGGAGCCCCGTCGGCGGGGCGGGTCCCGCAGAGCCTCCCTGTGGAAAAACAGGAAGTTCTTCTGTGAGGAACAACCGAGGACCTTCGGGCTGTGGGACGTCGGCCCGCCGCCGGCTTCCGCTGTCCAACCTGCCGCCGCCCCCAGACCCCGGCGGAGGCCCGGGCCGGAGCTGGTGGGGGGTGGGGGTGGGGGGGGGGTCGGACGAGATGACGGTTGTTTTGCCGAGCGACGCCCCCCCCCCGATCTCGTCCGTCACGACGATCAAACACAACCGACCCGAAGCGAGGCTTTTGAAATGGGTGAGAGACAAAAGGCCGAGGACAGAGCGGCCATGACGGGGAGTGACGGCGCCCTCAGATCTGTTCAAGGAAAACTGGGCGGACGCGCCGACGTCCCGCGGAGGCCGAGCGGCGGCCGACCCGGAGGCCTCCGCCATAAAAACCTCAGATACGCCCCGAAAAGGGCCGTTTGTGACGTCTCACGCCGATCCCTGCGGAGCCTCTAGGGGGCAGTAATGAGTCGCACAGCGTCCAGATATCAGCCGCCGAACCGCTGCTTTCACACACCCGTCTCTTCGTACGTGTGACAAAGCAGGAAAATCTCCGACTGTGCGTCCAGCGCTGCTCCCTCAGGGTCACCATAGCAACGGGCAAACCCCTCTCCACACACTCAGGTGTGGCCGGGAACATCCGAGCGAGCCGAGGTGGCCGCGGAGGCCACAGAGACCCGCGGCGCTGCATTTCCAAGCGGACCCAAAATAATGGGTATTTTTAGGATTCCCAGCTTCCCGCATCAGGAATTTCTGAAAAACCCCACCGTGACTCACATGATCCGACAACACGGGAAGTCTGGAGGCGACGCGGGATTCTCAGGTTCCGCCGCAGCCGCAGCGGATGTTGTCGGGGAGACGCGGCGAAACATGGAAGCCGGGACGTCTGAGCAACACGGACCGGCCATGAATAGAAACCGACGGGAACCAGGACTTCGGCGACGGCCGCCGGCAGCAGATACCGCGAGAAGCCGAGATCTCCGCGTGAGGTCTGTGGAGGTCCTCAGGCCTCCAGGTCAGGGTGAACGCTTGTCCAAACCTTCTTGTCGAGGCAACTGGACTCGAATTTCTTCACTTGAAGGTGTTTCAGCCTCGTCCCAGAGGCTTCCTCACCTCTCACGACTGTGTGGAGTTTCATTGTGAACCCCTGGGTGTAGAACATCACACCTTCTCCGCTGGACAACCATGTCCCAGCTCCACCCGAGGCCACTGACCGCCGGCGTTTCAACACAAATCCACACTTTAAAACAAGAACCTCCTGCTGAGGAGATTAGCAGCCCACACACACACACACACACACACACACATCTCAGCTAATATGCGTCGGGGAGCGTGGAAGACGAGATGCTATCTTCTCCTGGGAGCTGCGTGCCGTCACCTTCTGCCCCCGAAGAGGTCTGTTTGTGAAGGAACCCGGAGGAACCCGGGACGGCGGCGTAAATCAGGGACCTCGCAGCGACGGCGTGTTTCCGTCCTCCGGAGCGGAGGTGTTTGCGGAGAAGCCTCC
Source organism: Fistularia tabacaria (assembly GCA_901007705.1). NCBI lineage: Eukaryota > Metazoa > Chordata > Actinopteri > Syngnathiformes > Fistulariidae > Fistularia > Fistularia tabacaria. Next base: position 210,975 of record CAAKHD010006722.1, read on the forward strand.
CCCGCTCGGCCTCTTCTACCTGCCAGAGCGCCGTCTCCTCCGGCCAACAAATTTATTGGCTCTGGACGTTCGCAAGAGCGGAAACTACTTTGCATGGCAAGGAATAAGTCTGCAGCTGAACAATGGTTCCTCTTGTGAAATATGGCAACAGGGACTCACCTTTGGCTCCCTGTGCCTTCTCCCTGGGCTTATTTACGTAAGCAGGTTGTGTTCTGGAGCCACCAGGAAGAGGTGTTGCAGGAAAGCCAATACGAGGTGGGATTTAGAATCCACTCCCGCCATCGGACCCCAAAACGGGAGCTTATCGGAGGCGTCAGGGAGGTGAATAAAAGGGTAAACGCGAGCGTGACCCGAGCTGGAGATCCACGGCGGGGTTCTGATTGCAGTCATTTCCACATTGCTGGAAGGTTGGACTGACCTCCGCTGTAACCTGGCCATTGTGTTGCATTCCAGCGATACTTCTCTCCGACGGCAGAGGGATTCAAGAAATGTTTAGGAAGGAAAGGCCGACTCTCCCGATAGCGAACGTCCTGCGGCAGCAGCAACGCCGCGGCCCACTTTCCCAGGGCGGCCCGCTCAGGACGGGATCTCCCAGGCACAGCGTGGCCCGCTCCAAAGCTGGCCTTCAGCCCCGCTGCTCCCTGGAGCTCCTCCTGAGGAACCCTGTGAGCAGAAGAAACTGCTCCCAGTTTAAGAGGGAAAGAGCTCAAAGCTTCTGGGAGGAGGGGAACCCCACAAACGCAGGGCTTCTTTCAGAGACACACTTCTGAAGCCTGGACCTTCTCGTCCTCTTCCTCCTTCTTGTCCTGTGGTCTTCTCCCTTCAGGGTCTCCACAGCCAATCCACCTTCTCCATCTAAGCCTGTTCTCTGGATCCTCCTCTCTTCATGTCCTCTCTCACTACCTCCATACATCTTCTCGGACCCTCTCGTCCTCAAAGATATGAAACCAGGTCTTGGTTCCCCTGACCCCTGACCCCTGACCCCTGACCCCTTGCCCTGCAGCCCCTCCGTGTCCCTTCTGCTCACAACGCTCACATTTGGAAAGCCCATGGAAATTATTCTGTCTCTGTGATTCAGGCTGGAGCTTCAGGTCTGAGGCATCTGTGGTCTTCCAAGAATCTCCATCCTCTCCGTTGGCAGCCCCTGCTTCCCCTCCCTCAACCCCCGTCCATCTTTCTTGTGAGGGAGTCTTCTCCATATCCTGACGCTGCTGCAGACCTGCCTCCGCATCCTTCTGACCTCCGACACCTGGACCTGCTCGTCCTCCTCGCTCTGGACCTTGCGGCTCGGAGGAGCACCTCGCTCTTCCTCCTGTCACTGTGAATCCCAACAGGAGTGGGGGGGGGCAGAGGTCACCCGGGGGGCTCGGTGGAGACATCTAGAGGAAGGAATGGGAAGCGCAGGCGGTGCATTCATAGTCCTGCTATATAAGGACTGGATGTCAAAAAGAGGCCTTCTACTGATTTGCTTCCATGATTGATGATCGGTGTCCACCTCACGAACTCAACATTCATGTAAAGTTCATGTATTTAAGAATAAATGATGATTGTTTCAAGTAGAAGACCGAGGATGCTGCGTGCGCTCTGCCTCCTGCAACACCACACACTCTCACACTCTGCTTTGGCGCCCTCTAGTGGATTTCCTGAGCCATTACAAGGCCGAACCGGTGAGGCCTTCTGTGTGTGTGTGTGTGTGTTTGTGTGTGTGTGTTTGTGTGTGTGTTTGTGTGTTTGTGTGTGAGCGTGTGAGCGTGTGTGCGCGCGTGTGAGCGTGTGTGCGCGCGTGTGTGTGTGCGCGCACGTGTGTGTGTGTGTGTGTGTGTGTGTGTGTGTGTGCGTGTGTGTGTGTGTTTGCGTGTGTTTGCGTGTGTTTGCGTGTGTGTGTGTGCATGTGTTTGCGTGTGTGTGTGTGTGTGTGTGTGTGTGTGTGTGTGTGTGTTTTCACAGTACCTCAGAAATTATTGAGTGTGTCCCATCAGGCGAGGGAACGGATTAGAATTAGATTTTTGATTTTGTAAATGAGCAGATTTAAAAATGTGCAGAATCCCTGTGAGCTCTGCAAAGGGCTGGTCTTCAGGAGGAACATTTGGACGTCGCCAGGGTGACCACACGTCCTTGGTTTTACCCTTTGAGTCTTGGGTCTGTTGGTGCCTGAGGAGGCGTCTGTGGCGTGGAAGTTCTCCGGCGTGTGGCGTCTGCAGCGTGCGGGAGGTGATGACCTCCTGCTGGATCTGCAGCTGGTTCTGGATGCTTCTGAGAGAGAACGCCGGAGGAACGCTTGCTTCAGGTCCGCCCCTCCGACGGGCAGCTGGGAGCCGTTGCTATGGATACCCTTTTGTCCCCCGTCTCTACAGCCGCCCAGAAGTTTGTTTCTGGCTTCTGCGTGAAAATTAGTTGTCAACCTGTTTTCAATTCGTGATCTCTGCGTTTCAGAACTCCGCTGTGCTAACGTGCTAACGTGCTAACAGGCGATGGTGACTCTCCAGCCGTTTGCTCTTCTAACCTCGTTGACCTTCAGGGTCTTTGATTGTCTTCTCCACCGGATGCACCCGAGCTGCTGGGATTTAAGCTTCTAAAACAGGCCGTTAGCGTGAGGAGCAAAACACTGGGAGGTCATCGGAGGAGGAGCTCCGACCAGGTCACCGTCCAGGAAGCCAGAACCTCACACTGGGACCTGAGCAGGAACGTCTGTGGAGATCAGGAGGTGGAGGGCAGGGTGGACCACAGCTCTCCAACTCTGTGTTCCTGCATCCTGGTACTCTGAGGTCTGGCAGTGCTTCTGAAGGTGTGAGGGCACCTCCAGCTCCGCCTGTGAGGACAGGGAGACAAACATCTGGGAGAACCTGGTGGGATCCTCGCCGCCCGGAGCAGCTCCAGCAGAGCTACCTGAGGTGTGACTTTGACCTTCTGAGACCCAGCAGAGACGCCGGAGCTGCTGGCAGGAAGGAGGAGGAGAAGATCACAGAGGTGCTCTGAGACGTCCGGCTCAGGTGAGAGATGGACCTGCTCTCGTCCAGCGGTCACCTACATCAGGGTTCTGGTGAAGGTCCAGGCGGGTGTGGAACCTGGACAAGCTGGGAGGATGATGAAGGTGTCTGGAGAGCCCGGGACCTCCTCCTCTGAACCCTCTCGGGTCTGCAGACCAGAGCTGCATCAGGTCCCAGCTGGAGGTGCAGCGGGGTGAGTCAGCACCTGGACCGCGGAGAGGCTGCAGGAGACCCCGGCAGCTGAAGGACCTCTGAGCTTCTCCCCCGCCAGAGCGGCACCTTCGGCCCGGCTTCCGCTTCAGCGCACGGCGAGGAGCTCCCGGCGGTGCATTCAGGGTCCGCTGAGGTTCAACGATCTGCGGAGAGCGGACACAGCTGGAGGAGGGACTCTCCTTCCGCCCTGATGCTCCGCTGCTTGTTGTTGCGTTGGACCTTCAGCATCTCTGCCGTGGTGCATCTCGCCCGCGTCAAGCCGCTCAGGTGAGGGGGGCTCAAACCGGAAGTGGAAGGTTTGCCCTCCAAAATAAAAGCCCGGCCGTCGAGAAGTAGGGCAGCGGCCCCTCCCCCCGCCCGCTGAGCTGCACCGAGCAGATCCCCCTCCAGCAGACAAAAGGTGGCCTGATGCCCCCTTCTGCTCCACAGCTCCTCTGGGACGGCGTGCCACTCAGACCGGGAGGGGGTGGTAGATGTTCCAGCTGAGGAGCACTGAGGTGCTGAGAGAAGTCCAAGTGAGCAGAGGACAAGAAGCGCAGATGGATCAGATGTTTGTCAACCTGGTGCCTCCGTGAACGAGGGGACCTTCTCGGATGGTGTTTGTCCTGAACCTTCTGAGATGATGTTTGTCCTGAACCTTCTGAGATGATGTTTGTCCTGAACCTTCTCGGGCGGTGTCTGTCCTGAACCTTCTCGGGTGGTGTCTGTCCTGAACCTTCTCGGGCGGTGTCTGTCCTGAACCTTCTCGGGCGGTGTCTGTCCTGAACCTTCTCGGGCGGTGTCTGTCCTGAACCTTCTCGGGTGGTGTCTGTCCTGAACCTTCTCGGATGGTGTTTGTCCTGAACCTTCTGAGATGATGTTTGTCCTGAACCTTCTCGGGCGGTGTCTGTCCTGAACCTTCTCGGGCGGTGTCTGTCCTGAACCTTCTCGGGTGGTGTTTGTCCTGAACCTTCTCGGGCGGTGTCTGTCCTGAACCTTCTCGGGCGGTGTCTGTCCTGAACCTTCTCGGGTGGTGTCTGTCCTGAACCCCCTCCAGGTTCCTCTGCTGTTTGTGACGGCCGTCCCGCCTCCAGACGAGGGCCAGATCTTCGGTGCTCGTCCTCCGGAGGGTCGTCTTCTTCTCGGTGGTGCCGGGGCTCTGTGTCGTCATGGCGATGACACAATGCGAACGGGGTCGGAGGAGTGCCGGGTTCTATTCCCGAGCAATACTGTAGACTCATTCTTCCACGGGGTTCGTGTACAAGTACTGCAGTTATGGTATTTCTTCACACGAACCGTGTACAAGTACTGCAGGAACGGTATTTCTTTGGGATAATGGTGTACAAGTACTGCAGTGACGGCATCTATCCACATGAATCCTGTACAAGTACTGCTGTAAGTGTACTAGTACGAGTACTAGTACGTGTACTAGTGCAGTAGTACAACTTTTCCGTGTACAAGTACTGCAGTAACAGTACATTTTCTTGTGGATTGTGTACAACTACTGCAGTAACAGTATTTTTTCGTACTTGAACTGGAGTAACTGTATTTTTTCTTGTGGATTGTGTACAAGAACTTTAGTGACAGTATTTTTTCACTTGGATTGTGTACAAGTACTGCAGTTATACTACTTTTCCATGTAAATTGTGCACAACTACTGCAGTAACAGTATTTTTTCTTGTGGATTGTGTGCAAGAACTGCAGTGACAGTATTTTTTCACTTGGATTGTGTACAAGTACTGCAGTGATAGTATTTTTTCTTTACTTTCTTTACTTTTCCATGTAAATTGTGTACTTGGACTGCAGTAACAGTATTTTTTCGTACTTGAATTGCAGTAACAGTATTTTTTCTTGTGGATTGTGTGCAAGAACTGCAGTAATAGTATTTTTTCTTTACTTTCTTTACTTTTCCATGTAAATTGTGTACTTGAACTGCAGTAACAGTACTCCTTGATGTGAACGGAGCACAAGTATGGTGGGAAAGATACTTCCAGTGTGGGTACATCTACAAGTACTGCAATCGTACTACTTTTCCAAATGAATTATGTACAGGTACTGCAGTAACAGTATCTTTTCGTGTGAATCTTATACTTGAACTGCAGTAACAGAATTTTTTCTGATGGATTGTGTACTTGAACTGCAGTCACAGTATTTTTTCTTGTGAATCGTGTACTGGAACTGCAGTCACAGTATTTTTTTCTTGTGAATCGTGTACTGGAACTGCAGTCACAGTATTTTTTCTTGTGAATCGTGTACTGGAACTGCAGTCACAGTATTTTTTTCTTGTGAATCGTGTACTGGAACTGCAGTCACAGTATTTCTTCTCTCGAATCGTGTACTTGACCTGCAGTAACAGTATTTTTTCTCGTGAATCTTGTACTGGAACTGCAGTCACAGTATTTTTTCTCGTGAATCTTGTACTGGAACTGCAGTCACAGTATTTCTTCTCTCGAATCGTGTACTTGACCTGCAGTCACAGTATTTCTTCTGTGAATCGTGTACTTGACCTGCAGTCACAGTATTTTTTCTCATGAATCTTGTACTGGAACTGCAGTCACAGTATTTTTTTCTTGTGAATCGTGTACTGGAACTGCAGTCACAGTATTTTTTTCTTGTGAATTGTGTACTTGACCTGCAGTAACAGTATTTCTTCTTGTGAATTGTGTACTTGACCTGCAGTCACAGTATTTTTTCTCGTGAATCTTGTACTGGAACTGCAGTCACAGTATTTCTTCTTGTGAATCGTGTACTTGACCTGCAGTCACAGTATTTCTTCTTGTCAATCGTGTACTTGACCTGCAGTCACAGTATTTCTTCTTGTCAATCGTGTACTTGACCTGCAGTCACAGTATTTCTTCTTGTGAATCGTGTACTTGACCTGCAGAAACAGTATTTTTTCTTGTGAATCGTGTACTGGAACTACAGTCACAGTATTTTTTCCTGTGAATCGTGTACTGGAACTGCAGTCACAGTATTTTTTGTGTATTTCCCCGTGTGTACTGCAGTAGGAGTACTTTGAGTACTTGCAGTAAACCCGAACGCCCTCTGTGGGGCTTTTCGTGAGTCCGGACAAGGCTTTTACGTCCGAGGCGCCCGACCGGAAGTCGCATTGCACGTCTTCCTGTCCGTCTTGACGCTGCTGCGCAACCCGCCGCCCGGGAACGCCGATCCGTGGATACTCCGGCCTCCCCCCCGCCCCCCCCCACCCCCCGCAGAGGAGGAGAAGGAGAGGAGGACGGGATCCACGCCGCGCTCCGAAGCCTCCCGCTCCCACTCATGTGCGCGTACGGCGGCGCGCGGAGGGACGGGCCCGGGTTCCACCCGCGGGCGGACGGCCGCCGCCGCCGCGGAGCGCGCCTCTCCCCCCCGTGAAGCGGATCCACGCGTGTCGCCGCGCAGGATGCGGCCCGTGTGAGCGGCGCCCGTCGGAGGCTCTCCTGTCCGCCGCCGGTCGAGGACGCGCGCCGAGCGCCGGACGGCGGCTCGCATCCTGTGCACGCGGACCCCGTGCACGGTCCACACGCACGGCCATCCGCGATTTTTTTTTTTTTTTTTTTTTTTTTTTTTTTTTGCTTCTCAGGGGG
>CAAKHD010006726.1:8443-17239 GCA_901007705.1 Fistularia tabacaria
TTTAACTCTGTATGTACGGTGTTTTATTGCCATGGTGATATACTGTAGAACAAGGTTCTATAATTGCCCCCCCGCCAGTTGTCATGGCGCCGGCTGGAAGTGTTTTGGCTGTAAATTCCAGATAGGGGTGTCTGTTTCGAGTCTCCGGAGAGACGCCTGATTTGGAACCGATCGGCGCCTTTGCTAATCGCCCGATCCGAGGCGATGGGTCACCCCAAAGCCAACCCGAGGTTCGCCGGCGGACGAAGCCAAGTTCCCCGAGAGGAAGAGGTGAGGTCCTCAAAAGCTACCAGCAGCTACCTCGTTCTTCGACGGTTCCGGGTTTTACAGCTCGATCGATAGCGCCGCGCTATCTCTGAGAGAACAACCGAACCGCGGCCCGTTCGAGCCACTTCCTGGACAAGGGAACGAAGCTCAACATATTTCCTCTGGCTGATGATCCCCCCCCTCCATCCCTCCATCAAGTGGCGCACACCGTTTTCTCCATTTCCTGCAAAGCTCAGCGGACCGTCAGCGCCTCTGCGCAAAAGAAAAAGACACCAGGATTTACTTTTTTACTCCACGACAAAATATAATTGAATGAATTCACTTTCCACTGAGGTGATCACAAGTCTATGTCGGTGTAAAAAGAAGAAGAAGAAGATCCGGTACTCTCCTTTGTCTTAATGTAAGGCATGCAGTCTCCACAGAGCTTCAGACATTGAAAAGCGACAGGTCGTCAACAAGGGAGTGAGGTTCGGAGTTATAGGGGGCGGCTCGGACATACAAGTCATTTCACAAAAGCACACAGAAGCGCTGGCAGCACCCGCTCGCACAACATTTATTCTTTGCACATACAGCGAGTTTAACAAGTACTCATCACGACACCACAAGGTACAGTAGCTCACGATTAGCGACGGGACACGCTAACTCCGTCCGTCGGGGGCCATGTCTCACCTGGACCGCCTCAAACTCTGGGGGGGGGTAAAAAGGGATTTTAAAAATACACTACGGTGCGGCCGGAATACTTAAATATGTGAGTTGCGCCGACGGTGACACAGAAAGGGGGCGGGGTTAGTAGGCAACGCTAGCACGTGAAACGACGACGCCCGTTGAACAGCCGTGACTCCGGCGCCGCGGCCCTCTGCGGCGAGCCCTTTCTTTTGTTTTACCTTCCCCGGGTGGACCGGAGGAGTCTGTGGGAGGGAGATGTGGGCGAGGATGAGGAGGAGAAGCAGGAGGACACCCCTTCGCCGGGAGGTGCACGGCCCGGGCAACCACCCGAAACGATGGGAGGGGTCCGGTGTTGCCTGGGCGATATAAATACAACTCTATATTTGCCTCCATATAAAAATAAAATTACACAGATATTACAGACCTACGGAGTCGGGATTCTTCGATTATCCACGAGCGAGTGAAGGAAAATGTACAAACATTAGAAGAATGGCGCTTTATAAATAAATACTTCGATACTTTTAGCTCCCTAAGCTTGTAGTGTGTCTCTGTGGGGGGGTGGGGGCAGAGGTGGAGTCACGGCTGCCGGGGGGGGGGGGGGGGGGGGGGTGATGGGAGTCAGCGGGCGGCGGTGGAGCGGCAGGTCGTCGGCGGACGGCGGGCGGACTCAGTGCTGCTGAGCGTCGGCCTCCCTCTGGCGGCACCCCACGGCGGTGATGAGCGCCGCCCCCTTGCCGCTGCCGTCCTCCGACAGCAGGAAGTTGACGTCACACTTGGGGGCGAGGTCCTTCACCGTCTGCATGAAGATCCGTGAGAAGCTGCGGGAGGGGCACACAGCGGGGGAATCGGGGGTCAGGAGGCACTTGGACAAGATTAGCAACCAGGAAGTAGACGGTTAGCTAAGTCAAACGCAAGCTAGTGTTTCTCCAAAGAGGCTGAAGTCGGTCAGTGCTGATGTTGCGGCGGCGACAGCAGAACCAGAACTGTGCGCCCGCGCCTCCTGGAGCTGATACCAAACTAGGCACTGGGTAGCGACTGGTACACTACCCGCTATCTCCAAAAAGGGGCGGAGTCTGTCAGCTAAGACAGAGCGGCGAGACTCAGAGATAATATGTGTGATTTGCAGTTTGACTGGTTGACACCAGAGGTGCTGGTCGACCTTCTGGCCGGAGTCACGTGCGGCACGGGCAATGAGGTCCTGACGAGTGTTTGCTAGCAGTCGCTAATGGTCTGCTGCGTCATGTGACAGGAAGAGACACGACGGAACAGCCTGATTTTAGCAAAACATGGCTGGGAAAAAGTCAGGACATGAGACTATTAATGTTCCCTGGAGAACTCAGATGTTCTACCTCCACCCAATGAGACCCCACCCTTCCCCGTGTCTTACTGTGGGTGGAGCTTGTAGAGCGTGCCGTCCACCCCCACGGTCACATCCAGGTGGTCCAGCTTCCTGTTCTCCCGGATCTTGTCCACCACGGCGGCCATGCCGGCGCCGCAGATCTGCGCGGCGCGGCGGGACACGGTGCCGCACACCTCCTTGACGATGATGCTGTCGTCGCAGGTGCTGTCGAGCCCCAGCTGCTGCAGGATGGCCCTGACCTGCAGCAGCGCCAGGCGGTCGCTGGGGAAACAGAAGGGGTTCAGAACACGTCTGGAGTCACAAGATCCTTCCCAGCTGTTGCCGGAGGCCACAGCAGGCGATGAACTCAAGGCGCCCCCGCGTAACCGCCGCCCCCATAAACCGCTCCCTTTGGTCAATAATTCTCTTTGCAAAGCACAACTTAAACATTTGCTCCGACGCGCTAATCTCTCGCCGCTAAGCGATTAATTACGACCGCGGGGCTGCGGAGAACAAACGTCCGACGCCTTCGGGCTCCCGATGTTTTGGTGTCGTCAGAGACGTCTCCCGGTTTCCCATCAGTCCCGTCCCGTCCGGGACTGATGGGAAAAAGATGGCATCCGGCTGCGATTTGCTCCGTCGCCTTGATTGATGGCTTTGTTTAACCTGGCGTTTACAGTAGGTGCCGCAAACAAGCGACGTCATGCCGTGTAGACACAGCCTGCTGGGGATCTCAAGACGACAGACCTTCGTGGACGGATCGTCACGGAGGTCAGACAAAACGCGCCAAGGACTTCATAGGACATACCGCCGAGGAGGTCAGATGAGAGACGTCCAGCTACAGACCACAGTGGACATCAGACAACGGGCTGCCACTGATGTCAGATCACTGACCTCTGTGGACCTCAGAGGACAGACCGCCACAGATCCCAGAAGACTGGTCACCATGGAGGTCAGAGAACAGACAGCCATGGACATTGGACGACTGACAGCCACGGACGCCAGAATTCAGGAGTGGTAGGATCTCCTCAAACCTCCGCCGACTTCCCCTCAGTGCCGTCGTGATTCCAGTTTGATCAGACGTTTAATTCGGAGCCAAGACAAACAAAGAGTCTTCTCCCGCGGAGCTTCCGGGCACAAACGCTCCGAGCCCGTCAGGATCCATGCTGTTCAAACATGGAGCTGCCGCTTTCACATCAGGCCTCAGAGGTTCACACCTCCAAGACTGCCGGTCCACGAGTTGGAGGATGAGGGGCGCCGTGCCATGCTAGGGCAGGGGTTTGAGGACGATGGACCCAGGCTACCCAAGGGCAGGGGTTTGAGAACGGACGGTTCTGCGCCATGCTAGACCAGAGGTTTGAGGACAGATGGTGACGGGCTATGCTAGGGCAGGGGTCCGAGAACGGCCGGTGACGCTTGGCGAGAAGTTCGGCTCCCGACCCGACTCACCTCTCGATCTGCGACAGGAACTTGGTCTCGAAGATCCCCCGCGTCTTGAGCGTCTCCGAGATCTGACCCCGGAACAGGAAGCCCCGTTTGGTGAGGTCGATGAGGATCTGCCGCACGATCTCGCCCAGGTACATGCCGCTGCACATCTTCTCGTACCTGCCGCAGAGATTCGTGATGGACACTGATCTTGTTTCTGGGTTGGATTCATCTGCTCATCTGCCCCTTCTACCCCCTCCGACATTTTGTTTTGCCGCTGTCTGGCTCCAGCCTCCACGTTTACCACTGATCACCAGAATTCGGGTTCAAAGGTTGCGTGGGGTTCCTCCAATGGGGTTCCGTCAAAAGTCACGGTTCCCCGGAGGAACTGCGGAAGGCGTTCTGACCTTTGTTTGCCCTCGTTGAGCGAGTTCTCGTCCACCGCCTGGTCGTACTGGGTCCGGATGTCATCGAGGCAACCGTTGTCCCCGAACGCCCCCCACTCCATGTTCACGCACATGCGGCCCTCGTTCCCCTCCACGATCTCGATGTTCTTCATCTCCTCCATGTAGCAGGCGTTGCTGCCGGTGCCTGGTTGAGCAGACAGCACAGAGCTCATCGGAGAACATCCAAACAAGAACCCAGGACAAACAGCTGAACGTTGGCGTCTCCAGCTCGCGGGGGCGGAACCTTCAACGCGAGGCTCACCCGCGATCAGGCCGACCTCGCAGGTGGGCTCCTCGTAGGCGCAGGTCATCATGGTACCCACCGTGTCGTTGACTATGGCGACCACGTCCAGCTCGAACTCCTGGGGAACGGGAAGGCAAGCGGCGTGAGGAACAGGAAGGGGCGGAGCCATGGGGTCATGCGTCGGGGCGACCTCAATGAGCATGTTACTCGGAAGATGCTAAGATGGCAGTCGCCTGGCAACCAGACGATGGGCGCGCCGCTCGGACGTGCAGGTCCGTTGGTTCCTTCTGTCAATTAACCGGAGCTAAACCAATGGCGGCTTGGGTTCTCAAGAGGGGCGGGGCTTACGGCCGGTAGCCCTCGAGGGGGCTCCCCGACGGACAAGATACGGGCGGTCCAGGTCGTCGGTCGTCACGGTCACGCCTTCCCTTGCTCCGATCGGTCGTTGGACCTCAGGTTCCCTCCCTGATCCGCTCCCTCAGAGTGATCGGTCCCGACGCCCGATGTTCCTTCGCGCGTTCCGTCCGCAGTGGTGTTTACATGTTCTAGTTGTTCTGCCTCATGTTCCTTCTCTCTCTCCGATCGGCTTGGTGCCCGATCGTTACCATGGCAGCAGTCGGAATCCGGAACCGGGTCGATCGGAAGCGCAACGCTGACCTTGGTGTTGTGAAGGGGGTCAAAGATGTTCTTACGGCAGGTTCTCACACAATTCTCCGGTTCTAATTTAGGAAGCCATTGACGGATCGGCCGGGGCGTCGGCGTGCCGCCCCTGAGGTCGCGCCTTCACTTTCACCAGGGTTAGTCTCTGAACGGGAAACAAAAACACCAACTCCAATTGCTGACAAATCGCTAACTCTCATTAGCACATCGGCAAGATGGCGCCGCGGGATTAATGGCAGACCAACGCAAAGGCAACGCAAAGGCGCCCCGCCGCTCGGCGGCTCGTCCACACACGGCAGACACACTGCAGACACGCAGGCATCCAGGGGGGCGGGAGGGGGAAGCAGGAGGGGGGAGTCAGTCATGCAGCTCCGGTCCTGCGCGGCGTCACCTGGCAGGGGATTAACAGTCACTCAATACTCACTGGATCCTCCACCTAGAAGTGAAATCGACACAGGAGCTTGAAACCTCTGGAGCACCTTCTTGCTCCTTTGCTTTTCCGGATCCGCAACTCCGGAGAGTCACCGGACCGAATCATTACTTTGTCATTTTGGGCTGGAATGAAACTAATATCTGGATCTGGCTCAGGGTCTAGTTCTGGTTCTGGTGGTTCCGCCCCGCGTTTCCTACCTCCTTCCTCTTGATGGCCTCGCGGAGTAGCTCCACCACGTCCTCGCCCTCGCAGTCGGTGGCCTTGAAGCCTTTGGTCCAGGTGACCAGGATGCCCTGTACGTCACACGGGGAAAGCGAACGACAGTGAGCGGCGCAAAAACAAAGGACAACAGTTTGTCTCCTGCTGCTGGCGGGTCCCGACGGCACCACCCAAGAAGAACCGGGCCAACTGGGCGTGACTCTCCACTCTCGGCGCTCTCGGGAGATACATAAGATAAACAGATGGACGCAAGGGTTTTGCGCCTCCGCTGCTGGCTTCGTTAGCGGCGGCTAAAGACAAGGAAGAGCCCAAAGTAGATCAGGAAGTGGAAACCTACGGCGTCCAGGCTGGTCTGGTGGCAGGGGAAGGAGAAGGTGAAGCCCAGCGGGAGGCGGGCGCTCTTCATCCCCATGTAGTCCAGGAAGTCGGAGATGCAGTGGACGATGTGGTCAAAGAGCTGGAGGAAGAGGAGGCCGGGGTTCAGGGAGGCCGGGGATTTTTCGGGAGAAGAAAATCGGACTTCTTTGCGGAAGCCAACGGGGCGGGGCATTTCACCTCCTCGCCGGTGCCCTGCATGACCTCCACCGGGATGGCGTAGATTTTGTTGTGCATCTCCACCGACCGCCGCTTCCCGCTGCGGATCTTCACCAGAAGCACACGGAAGTTGGTCCCGCCGAGGTCCAGGGCCAGGAAGTCGCCGTTCTCTGCAATCCCAGAGAGGGAACCGGTCAGAAGGTGCGCTTCACCGGCCGACTCTGCGATGTCAGTAGTTCTCTACGAAACAGTGACCTACAAAACAGGTGAAGTCAAGGCGCAAGGAGATGAAGTCGAGGTGCAGGGAGGTGAAGTCAAGGTGCAGGGAGGTGAGGTCCGGGTGCAAGGAGGTGAAGTCGAGGTGCAAGAAGGTTAAGATGAGGTGCAAGGAGGTGAAGTCGAGGTGCAGGGAGGTGAAGCAGGAAAATCGTGATGCAGTATTTGACTGTCACATGCTAATGCCATCGTCAGTTTGGAAACAGTTTATTTCTGTCCAAACCGGGGGCTTAAAGGTGCTTCGATCTGATCGCTCACTCGCCGGGAAGCTAAATCCCGCCCCCCGCCCTGGTCACCTGATCCGTCGGGGGTGCTGCGGACGAAGGTGGGCAGCATCTTGACGGTGGCCTCCTGGTGGGTGTCCTTCTTCAGCCCCCTTTCGATCTCCACCCTCATCCGCTTCTTCACCTCCAGCAGCTGCGCTTTGCTGAGCCGGAACTCCGCCAGCGTCTGCTGGATCTGCCGGGCCTGCTCCGTCAGCCGGTACGCCACCGCCGTCACCATGGCGGCGCCCTTGGCGCTGCCGCTCTCCGACAGCAGGAAGCGCACGTCCGAGTCGGGAACCAGGCGGCGCACCGTCTTGTGCAGGCGCCGGGCGTACCTGTGCAGACAGGGGGAGTACAGGCTTCAGGACACCACCCTCCCTGCTCACGGGCTCCTTCTTCTATCCAGAACCTGCTCTGAAGGACGACGCCAGGACATTTGATTTCCTGCTTCCTGCCACGGAGCTCTCACAGCGGCTATTACAGAGTAATAACAGCGAGACTGGCGTCAGAACATCGACATCTTCTCCTTGAGGGACGAACCTGCGGCGCCAAACGGGGACATGAATAATCTAATAAAGCTCCGGCTTCTCCGCTCGTCTCAGCAGCCAATCATCTGCCTCCATCTGACCCCCTCCCTTTCTTCTCGGTACCCTTTGAAAATGACTCGTCCTGGTCTCGCTCGGGTCGCGGCGACGGAGCGACGGGGGATCGCAAACGACTAGTTTCGCTTGTTTCAGCTCGCTCTTGTGTCGAACTCACTGCGGGTGCATCTTGTAGAGCGAGCCGTCGATGCCCACCGTGGTGCGCAGACGCACCACCCCCCTGTTGTCTTTGAGGCGGGACAGGATGGCGCCCAGCGTGGAGGCGATGAGGTTGGCGGAGCGGAAGGACACGATGGTGCAGACGTGCTGCACGGCCAGGCAGTCCTCGTCCGAAGGCTCCACCCCCAGTCGGGTCAGGATCTCCATGCACTTCTTCAGGCCCTCCTTGGTCCTGGGAGCAGAACGAGGGCGCAAGTCAAGGAAGGGCTCGTGCGATCGTCACAAAGCAATGAAGGGCGGAGAGAACCCAGGCAGGGAGGGGAGAACGTAAGGGTTCTTCTCCGAGAACCTCCTCGCCGTGAGGTTCTAAGACCCGCGGCCCTCGATGCCCGACTCACTTTTCAATGGCGGACACGTGCTTGGTCTCGATCTTGCCCTTGGTCAGCAGCTCGGGGGTGATCCTCCCCTCGAACAGAAGGCCCTCTTTGGCCATCTTGACCAGGATCAGCCGCACCAGCTCGCCCATGTACATCCCACTGGCCATCTTCTCGAACCTGCGGCGAGAGGAGGACGCCGTCGTTACGCCGCAGCCGTTACATCGCGTCGCCGGCAAACCGACACGTCGACACTTCGCTCTTGCCGACACTTGGTGGTCCGGGAGGTTCCACTTTGGCGCGGTCCGCCATGGTAGTCCTTCTATACCCCGACTCCCCCCGCCAGGTCTTACAGCTGCTTCCCTGGGTTGATGGAGCCACGGTCGATCTCGCGGTCGAACTCGGTCCGGACGTCCTCCAGGGACCCGTCGTCCCCGAAGGCCCCCCACTCGGTGTTGATGCACATCCGCCCCTCGTCTCCCTCCACCAGGTCGATGTGACGCAACTCCTCCATGTAGCAGGCGTTGGTCCCCGTCCCTGCGAGGGAGGAGGAACCGTTTCAGTCCACGCCGGATGCTCGTACTTTGCACCTCTGGCTCCCCCTGCTGGACGTTCCCTGCGGGGTCCGTCCGATCCGAGCCGGAGGACAACAAGTGGGGAGCGTCCTTCGTCTTTACCGATGATGATGCCCACTTCGCAGCGCTGGTCGTCGAATCCGCAGGTCATCATGGTGCCCACCGTGTCGTTCACCACCGCCATGATGTCGGCCTCGTACTCCTGCAGGGACGAGTTTAGGTCAACGGGGGGGGGGGGGGGGGGGGGAGAAAAGGGGGGGCTCTTTTTTTGAAGTGAACCCCGTGGCGGGAGCTCCACCCCGTTTTTTTTT
>CAAKHD010006727.1:0-17139 GCA_901007705.1 Fistularia tabacaria
TCACTCACACACACGCACACACACACATGCGCACGCACACACACACACACACACACACACACACACACACACACACACACACACACACACACACACACACACACACACACACCACACACACACACACACACACACACACACACACGCACACACACACGCACACACACACACGCACACACATGCCCGAACACAGACGCGCTCATGCACACAGTAACAGATAAAATTGTGATAATCTTAAGTGTTTATTGTGAAACACTTGTGTGTTTTCAAGTCACTGAGACAGAAAGAGAGACTAAGTGAGGTGAGAGTCTGCACAGAGCAAAAAGAAGGGGCCTATATTTAGATCCATGTAATATACTATTCAAAATCCCCAACTGTGGTGTTCCTATATGAGGCACAACATTCTCGTCTGCCGATACGTCTCTACAGCACTGCTTAAGGTTGTAAGACTACACATGTATATTTGAGTAGTGAGATAAAGCACGTCTCCAAAAATCTTTCCTAGTTTTCTTTTTTCCTGATAGCATTGGAAAACCAAGTGGTTTTAGCTTTGAGACATCTGTGGCTGTCTTTTCCTATCACCATTAAGCCCCTGTTATATTCCAGTATGTGTATATTGGGGCTGTCTATTTAAGCAGAAACACAAACAGAAAAATATGTACACACATTACCTTACAGAAGCACTCACATGCACACAAAACATGCACTTTGAAAGTTTTGATGTATCAGGCAGTGTGGAGATGCAACATGAAAATCTTTTTGTGTTTGGAGCTTGTTACACTTCACTCACCTCCACCAGTAGATTGTTTTGAAGCTGTTTATCAAATAGATTTCTTATCCGCTACTTTTCTGTAGTACCAGATCAGCTTTTAACTCTGTTGAATCCTGTTTCACTTCATTAAATACAATACATTGCTTCTGTGGTCATATGTGAGAATGTGTTCATTTGTCATCGTGCTCTCTCTGAATAGGTTTAAGCTCAAAGGAATAAATCATTGGTTTGTGTACTTGTATTTTTCTGTGCATTTATGTATGTACAGTATAAGTGCATACACGATATTGAAATCGCATTTTTTCCCCGAGTGAATTTTAATTGCTCTGTGCTTTTGAGAGTGTGTGCCAAGTTCAGTCCTCAGCATTTACGGAATAATGGTTGATGCAGGATTCCAAGTCTCCATGACATGAAACTCCTTGTAATTACCTCTGGGACCTGTAGTAATGGAGGGGTGTGAGAGATGATGGAGAAATTGTATCAATATGTACCCACACATGTTAATCTTAATTATCTTAGTTTGAGGAGATTTTCACTCGGATTCCTACACACTTATTCGGATCCTACTTTATCTTCAAACAGGGGCCTCAACCAATTTGCTCAAGCTGTCAGTTCTGAATAACTATATCACTTATGATAATTGGTGATATCAATTGTTCTGTTTCCCTGTATTTACAATTCCATGGGCAACAAGCACTTAAGTTAGCTGATCACCCAGTGTAACTGTTAAGTAGTTTATAGAACAACCAACTCATAGAGGAGACTCAGATGGAGGGAGTTTGCAGAAAGGTTTGGGCATGACTGAAGGGAGACTGGAGAATAGAGGCAAAGAACCTGAGGGCAGAGGAGAACAGTCATGGCCTTCCTCAAGGAAGGCAAAATGGACGGTACACTCACGGATCCAAAGCAGGCAATAAGGGGAAGTCCATCAGGACATCATCCCATACTCTGTTAAAGGACTAGATTTTTTTTGTAGTTGTTGTTGTTGTTGTTTGTTTTCGGAGGCAGATTGTGGAGATAGAATCAATTTCAAGAGGCCTTCTGTAGGACCACAACAAAAATGGAAATCCGTAGAGACTGCTTTGAAGGCATTCAACTGCCAGGGAATATCAGAATAGGAAGAATCATTCCCAACACTGAGAATAGTAAAGGAAGCCATTGACAAAAAAAAAACAGATGACTGCAGGTTAACCAAGTAATGGACCTTACAATCAGTTGCAGGGGGACAGATAAGAGTGTGTCTGCTGGGCACCAAGTGGAAGAAAAGATGAACCAGGGAAAATCGACACTGGACCGTCTTCACAGATGTAAGAGGCTTGAAAAATAAACGGGTTAGAAATTAAATCACTGTAGCATCTGCTCAAGTTACATACATTTACATGACTCACTGTCTCATGACTGTGAAAACTGTTGCACAAGTTCCCCCTGACCACCATGGGGGGGCTGATTTGTGCTGGCGAGTCCATTTCTGGATTCTTGAAGGGTTGTTTCTCTCCTGGGAGACTGTGAGGACTATATCATCAGTTGAAACTGATCATCATTTATGTTTTACCCAAAACATCAGTCTGTGTTACAGTTTAAGCGGGATTACAACTTGATTGTATCATCAGCCCAAAATGCTGTTCAAGCACTTCTCAGCGGGCCGACATCATATTATTCACAGTCAGTGGTGTCACCACCATGCTGAGCTTCAGGGTTGAGGCTGTGGACTCATCTACAACAGCTAAAATGCTCACTATTATCCATGGTTTGTAATTGTTTTTGATATTGTTGCCTAAATCTATGTAATTCTAAATTGTCTTGACTTGTGCCACTGTCCTGGCCTCCTTTTGAAAAAGAGATTGGTAATCTCAGTGGGACTTTCCTGGTTAAATAAAGGTTGAAAAAGGAAAAAAATTATGTGGTTATAAATTGTGTGAAAACTTGCGGGCATACTTACGACTTACAGGTGAATGGGCCCAGCCTTTGTGTTTTATAATTGAATCGATATTGGTGTGCTGATTATGTTGTGGCTATGCTCGATTGCATTTGGATAGCTGGTGAACACATCGTGTGGGAAACATGTTTTGTTTGTGCACTCTGGTAGTTAAATGACTTGTATGAAGAAATTGATGTGATGGTTCTTTGTGAAAGCACAAAATCAGATGAACTGGTGTTGATGTAATAGGGAATGATATGGCCTCTCTCTATGTGTGTGCGTGTATTTGCGCATGTGAATATCAGGGGGGGGTCACAGTTTGTAACTGAAGGCCCTGGGTTAAACCCATGGTTTGATATTGCCTTTTCCCATCCCATCATGTGCAACTCCAATCAGCTTTCGGGTTGTGCATGATTGAGTTTACAGTGGAGCACAGCAAAGTTGGCTACCCTGCTGAAGAGTTGGAGGTGTGCTGCCAGTTGCCTGCTGCTTATAAGTCTCTGTTGCTCTTGTTGACTATTTCACTACTTCTTAATATTGGTACCTGCTATCAAGTTTAAAACTGGAAAAAAAAAAGATTCTTAATTAAAAAATGATTTATGATTATCTTTGCTTGGACCTCTGACAAAAACATTGGACTTCCTTTTAAAAAAAGTTTTGCTTAAATGCATTGGTATACAAAAAGTGTTTGTGTACCTGTGATTTATCACAGAGCTTAATTTTTTCTAGAGGAAGACTACCATGCTGTAGTACCATAGATGTTGGCAAAAGTCAGTTTAAAAAAAGTCCCTTGTAAATAGCCAACCTGCTATCATTAAAGGAGTCCAGACAGTGTGATATTTGTGTGTGTCTTGATCCACTCTGCAGGAAACAACCTCATGGAGAGCCCAGGCCAGACACAAACACACATACTTCAGAGTTATCAGTGCTAACAACTACAGGGCTTCAGCAAGCTCACAGCAGACCTGCTGGTTTTGGAAAATCGTTTTTATTCATTGTTATTTCTCTGTTGGGCGAGAACGAAGTTGTTTCATTTTGTAGCTGAGCATTCCCATCCGAGCTGATTCAAATCTAATAGATAAAGGAGAGAATTGATTCCAATTTTCTTACAGACCGCTAATATGCATTCAGTTCCAAAAATACACAACCATATTCACCCACAGAGGCAAGTCAAAGAAACATATTTGGCAACATTCGAAGATGAACATCATGAGTAACTCTCAATAGTATAGAAAATAGCCTTCCCTGTATTGTTTAGGTATCATCATTTCTTTTTCTCCACCATTCCACACCTGCAAAAAGATTTAATCATAAAGAGCGTGTATATTTGGCAGGGGAGCAAGAGAGCAGGGGAATCAGGGATGAAGGAAACAGCAGCACAAAAATGAAAACAGGAGATTACTGATCAATGGGTAACACAGTATGAATATTTGATTTATTCTTTTGTGATGTTTTCTTATCTGAAAACATATAAAGATGTTATATTGGTGCGTTAAGGACAAGCTAAGCTCAGTTTTAATGCAGACCTAAAGGATTATTGTTGTTAAAGCTGACAATTCTTAACATTACAGTGCTGCGGGAGAGAGTCTGCTGGTGAGATCAAGGTGAAATAACATTTTATCAAACTGAGGTTTCAGTTACGGCTTTTGTCCCAGTTTGAAAAGGAGAAAAAAAACTCTGAATGCTTGAGTCACTTTATAATCGACCTTTTTAACAACCCGATTGTAGTTTCAGTTTCACATCATTTATGATTTGCATTACTGTGAGAAAATCTCAACAATTATTAAGATAAAGCCACTACCTTGCAGTTGCTGGAGAAATGCTTAACCGTAGTTGTGAGTCCTCATGGTGCTACAATGTTTGGCTTGCACCGAATGGTTAAGGGTTATGTCCTTGTATTGGACAACATCAGTAAGCACTAGTGCATGTCTGATGCCTGATAACATTTCAAACATTAATGCGACTTTGAAAATTCCACATTAGGAGTTATTGACTTTGAGAGGTAAATGCTGGCAGGTGTATTACGTGCGCGTGCATACACATATTCAGAGGCACACACTAGACATCCATGTCCTTGTAATTACTCTTCTCAATGCCCCCAGGCAGCATGAGCTGGCATATAAGCTATATAATAAAGCATATTATCCTGGCTGGTAATGCATTTCTGCCTCCTCCAGCCCGATGACAGCTGGAATTGAGCTTTGAATGTTGCAGAAGGTGATCCATACTAAATTCCTCCAGGCAGCTTGGAGCTCTGTGTCATAGTGCTGACCTTCTCCTGACAAGTAGTATAATGAGTTTTGGAAAAGCAACGTCTTCCATGAATGAGCAAGGTTGCTATTTGAGTTCTTTCTTTGATCTCAATACATCTTAGACAGACAGTTCAGCTTGTAGTGGAGGGACAACATGAAATGCCTACAATGTTAGGTAGCTGCCTTGGCTAAGGTTCTCTCAAACCAGATTAATGAAGATATTGCAAGCGTAATATTTTCGAAAACATTGTATTGAGTACTGAGTCCTCACACATATTTAACACCTTGATTTTGGTTTTTTTTGACTGCCAGTGCCAACAAATGAAGCAATAACCAGTACCTGTCATGCTTTCCTCTGATCTAACTGTTCTAACAAAACTAATGCAGATTCACTTCCCACATGGTAAAGGGAGCAGAAAATTAAGTTTTTCCACAGCTGATTCCGAATTCGGGATTCCACTCTTGTCTAGTAAAGCAAAATGTCCGCATTGTGATAAAACTGCTAATTGTCCCAGGTCGCGGTGGCAGCATTAACATTTGTACAAACAAATTAAGCAGCTCACAAAACCAACAAGGACACATGTGAAATATATGTCGATAGTGGACCTAATCATCTGCTTGAAAGAATCGTACTTATGCAATTTCATGAGATGAAAGTATTTTTAACATTTGTAAGATTATTGAATACTTGAGTTAGACAGTGACTGATGAACGACAAGTTGAGTGTTACTTTTTTCATGCCTTAAATACAAGCACTCTTGTGTTTTGACAGCTCAACTAAAAGGAAAATGGTTCAACAAACAAATTTCTGTCTGCTTGATTTTTGGTTTTATTCTATTTTTAATCTTATGTCCATTCTTTGGTTCCTGTCTATTTAGGTAAAGGCCCTTTTGATCAAATGGAATGTTTTTTGATTAAAGTTGTCAAATTGAGACACACTAGACTTCAAATCATTCATCATTCGGTCCAGCACGTCCATATGGACCCTCCATCACATTATTATCCTTTCTTCAATTGCTATTAGTAAAAAGTAACATGATTGTTGAAAAGAATCACTGTACATACCTCTAATTTACAGACCATAAAAAACAACATTTACCCCTGGATAATGGATTGCTATCAAAATATGACAGTGGGTAGCAATCAAAGTAATAATCAGTAATTTTCAATGATACCAGCATATGCTTTGTAACTCTATGTAATGAAGGTGAGATTGTGAGCCTCAATATATTGTTGTTGCTTTGTCTTCTGTACTGGACATTTTATGAAGAGATCCATTCAACAATGTACAGATTGGGCCCTCAACTGTCATTAACATAAACTGTGTAATAAACATAATTTGGCTCCTCTGATGTAAATTTTATCACCTGGACTGAATTAAATTATTATTCGTGTCAGTGGAATATTGTTAATATAATTACTAGCAGGGGTAAAATGTGAATTTTAAAAGGTGAGAGTCAGTGAACAGCCAGATGATAACTTAGCAACACTTATCCAAAGATACCAGACTGACATACCAGAACTGTGACAAATAAAAATTGTGTTATTTCCTACAAACAAACAAAATTCAAAACAAACCCCATCCATCCATTCATCCATCCATCTTCTTCTGCTTATCCGTGATTGGGTCGCAGGGGCAGTAGCTGGAGCAGGGTGGCCCAGACTTTCCTGACCCCAGCCACACTGTCCAGCTCTTCTGGGGGGACCCCAAGGCGCATCCAGGCCAGCCTAGAGACATAGTCTCTCCAGCTTGTCCTGGGTCTTCCCCGTGGCCTCCTCCGAGATGGACAAGCCCAGAATACCTCCCCCGGGAGGCGTCCAGGAGGCATCCTGACCAGATGCCCAAACCACCTCATCTGACTCCTCTCAGTTTGGAGGAGCAGCGGCTCTACTCCGAGTTCCTCCCGCATGGCCGAACTTCTCACCTTATCTCTAGGGGAGAGTCTGGCCACCCTGTGGAGAAAACGCCTTTCAGCCACTTGCATGCGCGATTCGGCTCAGCTCCTTCTTCACCACGACAGACCGGTACAGATTCTGCAACTCTGTAGATGCTGCACCGATCCGCCTGTCGATCTCCCGCTCCATCCTTCCGTCACTCGTGAACAAGACCTCGAGATACTATAACTCCTCCACTTGGGGCAGGACCTGTTCCCCGACCCAGATTTGGCACTCCACCCGTTTCTGGTCAAGCACCATGGTCTCGGATATGGAGGTGCTGATCCTCATCACGGCCGCTTCACACTCGGCTGTGAGCACAGGAGGTAGAGTGATTGTCTTTGGAACCAAACCTTCCTGGTTCGATTCCGCGCTTCTCCTAGTGTGTCGGAGTGTTGTTGAGTAAGACACTGAACCCCTAACTGCTCCCCTGGTGCTGGTAGATGGCAGCCAACTGCTCATGGTTCACCCATGATGGGTTAAATGCAGAGAACAAATTTCTCCATGAGGGTTTAATAAAGTGTACATGATTATTATATCATTTGCAAAAAGCAGAGACTTGATGCTGTCTGACTTGACAGAATCCCTCATCGCTCGGATCCACCAGCAGGTTCAAGGGTTGCCGCCCCGACAGCCGCAACTCTGGACTGCCGCCTTGACAATGGAAGCGCGGAACATGGCCCATTCGGACTCAATGTCCCCCGCCTCCCTCGGGATGTGGTTGTAGCTCTGCTAGAGGTGGGTGTTGAAACTCCTTCTGACAGGGGATCTCACGTCTTCAGCAGACCCTCACATTACGTTTGGGTCTGCCAGGTCTGACCAGCGTCTTGCCCCACCATCGGAGCCAGCTCAGCACCAGCTGGTGATCAGTTGACAGCTCCACCCCTCTCTTCACCCGAGTGTCCAGGACATGCGGCCCAAAGTCTAATACGTCCACAAGGTCAATCAAAGAACTGTAACCTAAGGTGCCTCGGTGCCAAGTGCACATATGGACACCTTTATGCCTGAACATGGTGTTTGTTATGGACAATCCGTAACGAGATCAGAAGTCCAATAACAAAACACCGCTCGGGTTTAGATCAGGGGGGTCGTTCCTCCCAATCACACCCTTCCAAGTCAAACTGTCGTTGCCCACATGAGCGTTGAAGTGTCCCAGTAGAACGCGGAGGTCCCCAGAAGGAGCGCTCGCTAGCAGCCCCTCTAAGGACCCCAAGAAGGGTGGGTATAATGAACTGCTTTTGGGTGCATAGCCACAAACAAAAGTCAGAACCCATCCCCCCACTTGAAGGCGGAGGGAGGCTACCCTCTCGTCCACCGGGCTAATCCCCAACGTGCAGGTGCCGAGTCGTGGGGGAAATTGGTATGCCCACTCCTGCCCGGCGTCTCTCACCAGGGGCACCTCCAGAGTAGAAAAGAGTCCAGCCCCTCTCGAGTGGCCTGGTTCCAGACCCCACGCTGTGCATCGAGGTGAGTCCAACAATAACTAGTCGGAATCTCTCAACTTCGCGCACCAGCTCGGGCTCTTTCCCCGCCAGAGAGGTGACATTCCATGTCCCTAGAGCCAGCTTCTGCAGCCGAGGGTCGGACCGCTAAGGTCCCCCGCTCCAGCCACCACCCGGCTCACACTGCTCCCGACTCCCTTGGACCTTCCTGTGGGTGGTGAGCCCAGGGGAAGGGGGAACCATGTCCTCCTTTCGGGCTGTGCTCCATGGGTAGAGGCCCGGCCACCAGGCGCTCGCCATCGAGCCCCACCCACGGGCCTGGCTCCAGGGGGGGGGCCCGGTGACCACCATCCGAGCAGGGGAGAACTAGGTCCAAAGTTCTTTTTCATCATGAGAGTCCTCTGAGCTGCGCTTTGTCTGGCCCCTCACCTGGGACCTTTTTGCCTTGGGTGACCCTTCTGGGGGCATGAAGCCCCCGACAACATAGCTCCCAGGACCATTTGGACACACAGATGCCTCCACCACGATAAGGTGGCAGCTCAAGGAGGAAAACAAATTCCAGAAACAGATATCATTTTATATGGCTGTTGGCAAAAGTAACAAGTATCAAAGATACCATAAATGAAGGTAAATAATAAATAAACCATAAATAAGGTTTTGTTATGAGCCCAGTGGCTAAAATTCTATCAGGAATGAAATATTTATCACTTCATCCCTCTACATACCCTGATATATCAATAATGCAGACGTCTTGCTGTTGTCACCGAAATGTCATCATGCTTTTCATTTTTGGTATTCTTGGCACTGGTTAGGGTTGTTTGTATTGTTAATCATGATTCTTACCAAAGTCATTGATGTTGCTCATTGATTGTTATGATACATTTTTTTTGAAGAAGTACAACAAAGTGTATACATATGTGTCATTTTAAGGTCACACATGCTGCAGATCTGAAAAAAATACTTTTATACACTTCACTCTCAATTTTAATTGCACAACTACACATCCTTACAAATAGTTGGAAAGCATTAATGATACCATTTAGGGTCAAATAATTTGTTTTGTTGTGGATGTGAAACATTTTACAAATATTTCAAACAGGCTGTTTGTATGACCTTTCCTCTAATTTTCTGCAATGAGCATATGCAATATCTACATCTTTGTCTCTTAAGCATCATTATACATTTATGTCTTTGTGAGGAAAAAAAACAAAAACTTTTTACCAATAAAATAATGTCTGTTTATATTACGGTGGGAGCTATCGGCATATTTCAAGTGGGAGTGCTCCAAAAGTGTTACATTTTCCAAAGAGGGATGAAATTGGTGAGGGAGAAAGTTCTAGAGAGAACAGGGGTTATTTAATGATCAGAGCAGTTTAATTACCTCCCACTGAGGTTTCGCTTTTTAGACAGATGATTCTTCAAGGGAAGAAATCTAATTTGCATCTTTTACAGTAATATGTAGAAAGTGTTCACACTACACAAAATTTAATTGCCACATTGACTTTTTCTCCGCACTAAAAGTACATTGCTGTCCTTTTCCAGCAGAATTATTGTTGGACCCATAGACGAATATATCCGCAAGCGTAAATGAGAAGATATATCCTGCAGTTCGAGCCGTTTGTCCAGGGTTCAGCTTGCAGATCATTAATAAGGTGTTAAACATTGTAGTCTACTTTCTATCATAAAGAGCTAAGAAAAGAGAAGTCATGCAGTGAACCCGTGTCATGGCCCCCCTCTACCTCCCTAATACATGGCAAGGAGACACTGGGAATGAACATCTGACGTTTTTGCCAGGCTCACCGCTGGCTAGCTGTCTCTTCAAAGTATGAAATTAAGGACCCGACTTTCATTCACAGCACCAGCAATTACAGGGGGAGTGGAACAGCATGGAGTGAGAGTAATGGCGGCAATCTAAGCTGTGTGGGGGAGAGAAGACCACCTGACTGAGCTCCTGTCACATTTTTGCTGCTGCACCACCCACAGACAAATGAGATATGAGAAAGATAGCGGAAACTAATGTAAAACCAAGACATCAGATCCAAAGGTACAAGAATTAGGCCTAGCATGTCGAGACAGAATTTAGAGGACAAAGAAAACTATACAATGACCATATTTATGGCAATATAGCCTTTTCTATGTGTATCTTACACAAGTTTAACACCAGCATACAGTGATTTTCTAAACAATACATATATGTATAAAATAACACCTTGGCTAAATGGCAAGAAAACATTCAGATTTTCTATTTTTGCAATAGATTGCCATTTTCTTTCAAGGCACAGCTCTTATACATCTCCCAAAACTTTCCACATATTTCCACAGAAAATCTAGCACCCACACCCTCACAAATACCAATACAAACATTTTTATTATTAGTAGTATTATTCACACTTTTGGTGTTTTTGTTGTTGCTGTGTCTTTGTTATCATTACCTTCTATTACCTTCTAACCTTCTACCTTCTCTAAAGGGATGACTCAACATTAATTTTAATCACAATGTGGACCAGATGTTAGCCTTTGGACAGGCAGTTCCAGGAGTATAAATAAGTGTAGGATTGTACCATGTCTAAATTAACCATCATTTCGTTATTTGCTTGGTATGCTTTCCAAAAAAGGAAGAACAAAGGTTGTGTATCCACAGAATACTAGTAAGCATATCTGCTGGTCTGATCTGCCTTTGATTGGCTGACACTGGTGACAAGGATAAATTGGTTGAGCTCTAACAACAGTTTTGGAAATAGGAAAAGAGTAGGTAAATGAAGTGGAGAATGGGGACAGAGATGTAGCGGTAACAAAGATGATTGACAGAGAGCCATCTGTCGATCTTCATGCATATATTTGTTGCTTCGAGCCTTTCCCCTCACAACTAGTCCCTCGTGTGGCTGACTGCGGGTCAGCTGTGACTGATAGTGCAAGCTTCTGTTTTCAGCTAACAGATGGGCACACGGACTGACTCTAGTGCAGCCTGAAAATGGATTCTCCATGCCTCTGCGTGCTGCCACAGCCATTTTACCCACCTGTCAGTCACAGACAGCAGGGTTGACATTATCAGCTGTACCCTGCTTAACAGCAGAGGTCTTCTTAGAACTGCCACTGGGTAGCAGTCAGACAGCTGAACAGAGGGAGGGAGGGAGGGAGGGAGGGGGCAAAAAAAGACATTGGAAAGGGATGCATTGGCAAAAGTTGAAAAAACAAGATAACATTTAAAATGCAAAGTTTAATAGAAAGACAACAGCCAGGGAAGTAATGTGACAAATGAAAAAGTAATGGTGGAAGGCCTCTGTCATGTAAGATATGCAGGGTAATTAAAATGACATCAGATGGAGGGGGCACTAACATTGTCTCCTCATGAAGATGAAACATAATGAAGGTGGTATCCAAGGCCTTTGGCTCCGCACCAAGAGCTAAAAGATGAAGTACAACAAGAGAATCAATTCTCTCCTTTTGCCTCTTCTCTTCCACTCAGAGAGATTTACGGGCCAAGTTGTGACAGCACACAATAACGAAAGCCATCTTTTATTCCTGCTGTCTAGCAGGACAGTATGCACAGCCAATCAAATCTGCCATTGCACATATCTCTACTGTGTGTATCTGCTTGTCATCTAAATGTGACTGGACCTACATTGAGATGGACCACTCCCGTTTATTACCTTGAATGATAAGCGGTATGATAATGGAGACACCGCCTTTTACGGGACAAAACTCAAGATAAATAAACAGAAAACAGAGTCCATCTCAGTCACTCTGAAGGGATTTTATGTGGAAACATGATCGGGAAATGCAGTATGCTCTTAAAAGTTCACTTAAGGGGTCGCGGGAGACTGAGAGAAAGGGAAAAAAAATTGATACTTTGAGCATGGGCTGGCAAAATTGAATGATGAGAAAGTCAAGAATGAGCAGAGGATATGTAGGAAAAGACAGAAAGGAATTGGAGAGTTACTTAAAGCTGGAACAAAGTGTGCATGGATCAATAGATATGGATGTGAATAGGGAGACTTTTAAATAAAGGTTTTGCTTGTGTCCTCAGATCCTGTTTCACAAAGAAACTCAAACTCCTCAGATCAATACACAGCTCATCTCTCTGGCCTGAGTCCTGTACAGCCTGCAGCCCCTGGCTCCTCTCATATGGCACAGTCTGTGTCTGTTTGTCTCTTTTCACAGCACTTGAAACTCACTCAAACAGTTTTTTTTTATTTTTTATTTTTTTAAACATATCTCCACAGTCTCTGGCACCCTCAGCAATTTCAAGCAACGCTGCTTGTTAGGCACTTTCGCTTCCATTTTCCCACCAAAATAACCATCTTCCACATCACTGCAAATTAGTACAGCATAGAGATTGCTGACAGATCATTTCAGTGCCCAAAATAAAGAAGGACATTTCTTGAAGATTTTCTCCTTCGGAGTGAAGTTTCAGTACAGAAAACTTCACATCATCGTACTGGAAACAGTGAAGCACAGGTTGAAACAGATTAGCAGTCATTAAAGTTATTATAGTTCATATATGATCCATGGGGTTTTTGAGCGACAGGCATGTAGCATGGCTCTCTATTGGTCATGTTCACATTTTCTTTGAGCACATTTTGGGAAACATGTCATTTTGCATTCTTTCCATTCTTGACCAAGGAAGGAACACTACCTTTCATCTGCGTTTGTTGGAGACATTACAGACTCAATGGTTCAGTGTTGATACTGCTTGTGAAGATGCCGTTACATCATACAAATCTTCTGTAACCAGGAAGACATGTTTTACGTTTTAGTTATTTTTCAAAAGTTTAATAGCCGGACTGTTGACAGGGAAATTCACATAATTTGATGTTGTAATGGCAAAATTGCCTGTTTTTGGAACATTTCTTCAACTTAATCATCCTTTTCATGGTGAAAGGTATCAAGTTGCTGACAATGGCTTTTCACTTACCTTCAGGAAAAGGCTGAGCAGTAAAATTCACTACAAGAGAAAAATGGTTTCATACAATTATATTATTAACACAATATACGGACAAAAAGAAAATCAATGATATGATTCAGACAGGGTATGGTTACTTATGTATTAAATTGTTGGCACTCACACTAATTTATGTACCTGTTCACGTGCACATATGGCCAGGTACACACACAGGCTCACACGCACACGCACATGGGCTTTCCATTAATTCCTGACCAACTAGTGTGAGTCACTGACAGCTCTTGGACATCAGTTATTATAGATGCAGAGAGACTGCAGACACTGTGACGGTGGTCCATTGCTTTACACACCCTCTGGTCAATACGCAGAAAATAAATAATTGGTGTTTTTTTGACCTCGAGGCTTTTAAATGATGGTGCATGATTGTTCACATCACTGATTGTGTACACTTTATAATGAGGCTGATGACTACAGTTGAACAAGTCGGCTCAACCACTGGGTCTTACATTATGTGTGAAACTTGACTAACAGAAATATGATTTGGTAACTACAGTATGAACATGTTGACAGATACTGGAACTACCTCCCTGCTCATGTCCACCTCACCATTCTTCTCATTAGTGAAAGTGCTCCCTGTTCATCATTATACTTTGATGGTTGATTCCTACTGTGCAAATGTCACCCGAGTCCTTTCCCTGTGTCACCTTTGTTTGCGCCCTGCTGCCCTCTCTGACACTGCCCTCCCTGCCCTTTCACTGACAAGAAACCCTGGTGATCTCAGACACACACACACACAGACTAGAACAAACATCCCCAGATAGATAAATTCACATCATAACAGATGACGCCTATTCAGGACACGGCATCCTGAGGTTCTCTCAGCACATCACATGAATATCCAGACAATCCTTTTCCTATCATGATTAAAAGGCTATCATTTCCTTTGAAATGACATCATTCTTAAATATATCAAGAGTCTATAAAAGTAGAACTGACAATGACATAACCACAAACATAAGGATGATTCAGTATGAAACTGTGATACCCTACAGATATATGGCTTTCTAGATTTAGAGCTGCTTTTAAAACTGAGACTGGATCTCCGAACTATATATAAACCATGTATAATCCTCATACTACTTAAAGACAAATTATTTGATTTAGTTGCTTCCCATTCCACTTTGATTGCTTCTTGTGCATTGAACATTGCACAGCACCACATTAGCAGTCTGCACGGGGGGAGTAATCAGCTGAGGGCTTTTCTGGCTTAAGCACAGTAGACGAATGGATTGATAAATGGTCTTTCAATTTAATAAACACTTTAACACATGGTCGCACACAAACAGTGTTGCCATACTTGCTATAATTTTCATTAGTAATAGAGATGGCCAACTCAGTTTTCCTGGGGTGGTGGAGGCTTGAGATTGCTTGAAATCTATGTCAGAGAATTAATTGAAAATAATGATGGAGTTTGAATCAAAACACATTTGTTAATGAAGGAAGCATGTAAGGAAGGAGTGATTATGCCATCTGTGGATTTCTGCATTGTATTGTCCCAATGAGGATCTGAGACAGAATATTATTGGGTGCAATCTACAATTATTCATACATTCCTTGGCTCAACCCAATTCAAACCCACAAAAAAAGAAAAAAGAAATAAATAAAAGTAAAAATTTAAGTTCCAAACAATGATTTCAGTCCCAGCAAAAGACAGCAGGAAAATATACACAGTTCAACACAGCTTACCTCCCCTGTAGAGAGAGAGACACCCCATCAAACTGGCTGTCAGGTACGCAATTCTGACAAAGTGATTATCTGTGAATGGCCATTTGCAGTTTCACTGAAAGAATTATGCATAAAAGCATGTATAAATTGACTTTGTTACAATTTGAAGATTATGATATCAGAACTGGATCATCATGAACACTGTTTTTGATTAGTGAACCCCCTGAAGGTACTGTAGGAAGAATTAAAGCTCTGCATATAAAATTCTGAATATATATCAGGCTTTCATTGAAAGACTATAACTAGATTATGTTTGCAAAACCCTTTAGTGCACTTGCCCAGTCTGGTAAACAGACAGATATTCTGGGCTCGAGTTTCATTTCGCTCCACGGTTCCTTTTAGCTCCACTCCCATTTATTTTGATTTCTAATGTTGTAGCAAACTTTGAGGGGAGGGATGGCTTTTATACAAGAACCAGCCAATAGCTACCCAGGAACGGGAATGCCTGACACCGCTGAGGTAAATTTTGGAAATCCAGGGTGGCTGCCCCTGCCAAAGTGCAATAAATGACCATGGCAGTTTATTTACTTTAAATGGTGCACAAAATTGCACACAAAGCTCTTACTGTGAAAAGACATATGTTTGCTTGACATGCAGAAGACTTACTGAGCATTGTGTTGCCTATCAAATGTCTCTAGGTCTACGCTCAATGTCATGGGTTTCGTTTCTCTAATGGTTACAAAGCTTGCCAGTTGCATCAAGAAGGTGTTTGATCTACAGTAATTGTTAATACACCCTGGATGTCTGAAATGACCTAAAGAAGACCAGATCCATGCACAATGCCAGGCACAAACTTACAGAGGCAGGAGCTTAACATCATGTCTGTATCGAGCAAATGAAAATGGCAGCACTGATCTTGGGCTAGCCATGACTGCAGGTCCCATGACAAGCTCAGTGGGAAATAACAGATCCTGTGTCTAAATGTCATCAGGGGTAAGAAAAAGAAGGTCATTGTCAGAAGGTTCTAAATCAGAACCATTGTATGAAAATACTTTTTCTTTGTTACGGTTCTGAACACAGATGTTTAGGTTTTGGGGGCTAAATAGAAAATAATTTTGAGAAACATTTCTTTCAGTTGCATATTTTCAACTACACATGCTAAAAGGTTTTGTTGATTAAATAAAATTAAATTGATAACTTGTCATTAAATAAACAGTCAGTGTGGAGTTCATGTATTCTATGTTTTATTATAATTTTGATATTATTAATTTGCAATAACAATTCATGGAAACCTAGAGCAAGGGGGAAGGAAACAAAATACATCAATGTCGACTCTGCTGGTTGCTAAGGGGAGTTAAGTGTGTTTGATTCGGAGAGTTGATCAAAGCCTGGCTGCTGGGCAGCATGCCCTTGCAGTCATGTGGTTCTCACCCTCCATCATGTTGAACTTAATATTGAAGCTTCCGAATTTTGCCGAAGGCATCGATGTAGAATGTAAGTCAACCAGAGTCAAGATGTAGATATCAGCCGCTGAAGACTTCATTGAGAGAAAAATAGGCTAGGATTAAGTAAGGATGGGGTAGGATTAGGGGACCTGTGTGACTGAAAGCACAATCACGTATATAACCCATCTTTTAATTCTCCTCGAACAACACAGAGGTGTCATAACATAGAAATTGGGAATTAGAACACAGTTTTAGACTACATTGGCAAAGGCACAGCAACATAACAGATGGAGTTATTGTTTGAGTGGTGGATTTTTATCAGCTCCTCACATGCAGGTGGGGAGGTACAGTTCTTCCTTTCACTTAGAGAGCCATAGAAATACTATATTGTTAAACTGCACAAAATGATTGTCAAAGGAATTCTCATCTATATATATAAAATACACTCAAACACACACACACACACACACACACATATATATATATATATATATATATATATATATATATATATATATATATATATATATATATATATATATATATATATATATATATATATATATATATATATATATATATGTGCGTGTGTACACACACACACATACACATTTAGCAATACTATCAAGCCAATTTTTCATCTGTAGCTCTCACCATAGACAGGTCTTGCTTGAGCATAATAAATATCCTACAATGGTCAATTAAATAGCAATCATTAGCCACAAAGCTAATTATTGGAATTTGTTT